>CM032454.1:215058035-215304783 GCA_019049505.1 Pachyrhynchus sulphureomaculatus | reverse complement strand
AATATCCGGTTACGTGTGATTTACGATAGACACGCTGCACGAGATAGAACGCAATATGTCCAGCTCTCGGCATCGGCCATAACCATTAGGTCGAGGAAAAGTGGCCATAAGGCTGACACTTGGCCAATATGGCGGAATTTATGTCTTTTGGTTTTCGAGATCGGATAAGTGGAGCGGCGCTCATTTGGGATAGAAAAACTGGAATAACTGGATGGTTTTAGATAGAGCCGAGGACGTCCGACAGTTAAAGATGGAATCGAGATGTGGTTTTATGAATTTTTGGTCAATTATAGCACATGCCGATTAGTTTTAGGATTAGCTTTATGGATGGTAAATGTCAGTTTTGCAAAATATACCGATCTGCAGTTTCCTTCATTTAGCAGCAGTGGAATTTCAAAAAATTCTTGAAGGCATGTAGTTACCTAAATTACCAAAATTTACAAGCTTCCTTGATCCACCGATTTTTACAATATCATTAAAATGATAAAAATGATTTTCATTTATCATTAGTAGTTAAATAGTTTCTAAATTATATTTAAAAAACTATATATAACCGGCTATTAAAACTAATAAATATAAATCGCAACACCTCTATGATATCCAAAGCTATTTGTGCTACAAAACAGCTGGTCGCCATTCGGTTTTGTTGCAGTGTTGACATGGGCGCAGTATACCGTCCAGACGCATAGTGTGTCGACTAGTACAAGTTAGCTGGACAAAATTATTTTTTCACTTATTTCAATTGTTTATGTATATCCTAGGCATATTAAGTTATTTTAAGAAAAAATTCATCGCGTTGGTTTTTTTTTTTTATGGGCGTGGCTAATTTTTTCCCCTAAATTAGTCAGCTACGCAGACATATTTAACGATAACTCGGGAACAACTTGTCAGATTTTTATAAATAAAAACATTAAAAAACCGGTCAAGTGCAAGTTGAACTTGCACAATTAGTGTTCCGTACGTTGATTGTTTTTAAAATAAAAAATTTTTGTTAGGGTGGCATAAAATGATCAGTGACTTCACAAAACACACCCCAAATGAATTTTCAACAAAGTTTGTTTCCAATCTTTTACTGAAAACTGGTGACCTTGAAATTTTGTTTTTTTTATATACCAAATAAATTATTACAAGTATTACATTATATATATATTATATATATATATATATATATATATTATATATATATATATATATATATAAATAATATATATATATATATATTTACTCGTGTTTTCACAAGCTTTCATTTGACACCACACTCGATGACCTAGTAAAAAAAATTTTTTTTCACTTCCGATTTCACCCCTCAAAACGAACCTCTTAAGTCAAAATTTATGTTACGGTGGTATAAAATGATCAGTGACTTCATAAAACACACCCCAAATGAGTTTTTCAAACAAATTTTGTTTCCAATCTTTACTGAAATCTGATGACCTTGAAATTTTTGTTTTTTTTGTATACCATATAAATTATTAAAGGTAATGCACTCGTGATAATTTTCATTCAATCTACACCCCGTGGAGAATATTCCAGAATTTTTTCGAAAATTTTTTGATAAGTACTTTTCGAGATAAGGCCCGGGACAGCGATTTTTCGCGAATTTTTAAAAATAATACAAAGAAAAGTGCGCGCAAGTATAATATTATATATATATTTTTTACTCGTGTTTTCACAAGCTTTCATTTGACACCACACTCGATGACCTAGTAAAAAAATTTTTTTTTTCACTTCCGACTTCACCCCCCAAAACTAACCCCTTAAGTCAAAATTTAGTTCTCAAAACTACATGGCTCTGATGAGGCCATCAATTCCTATATTATTACCAAATTTCACCTTTCTATGTCAAATAGTTTCCGAGAAAATCGGGTGTGACAGACAGACAGACAGACAGACAGACAGACAGACAGACATACAGACAGACAGACAGACAGACAGACAGACAGACAGACAGACAGACAGACAGACAGACAGACAGACAGACAGACACCGAAGTGATCTTATAAGTGTTCCGCACGGAACACTAAAAAATGCGTAACAAAATTTTATTAAAGTTGATTGAAATTATATTTTATTCTATCTTTTATCGTTTTGGAGTTATTTAGAAATTAATGGAGAGAAAAAAATTTTTTTCGTGTAAAATTCATTAATTTTTTCGGTAAAAAAGCGCAATAACAAAAGAAAAACAAAATATATATACATTTTTCTGACAGCTGCGTATCTGGAAAATAAAATAAGGTATTAATCATGAAAATCGGTTAATAAATGTGGGTTTTATTCACAATTTACCGCAGGTACTCAATATCGATAAAATTTGTGTAATACAGCCACCCTTGCATATCGCGGTAGGATTGCATCAGCTTAGCAGGTAGATAACGGAACTAAAGGGCAAGGGTATTTTGTATGGTTATTAGAATTAAAAATTATAATACAGTGTCTTTCATTTAGCTGCATTTCGCTTACCTGTATTTTTTGTCCAGCTGCACAAAACATTGTATAACAAAAACAAAATATTCTGCGTATGTGCACGAATTTTTCTACAAATTTGAATGTGCAACTAAATGAAAGACACTGTATTATTATTTTTAATAATAATCAGATGAAAAATCATTTATTGCATTTGTCAATTAAAAATAGAACAATTAATCCATATTACTTAGTTTTATTGACACAAAAAGGATAAACTCAAATAATACCTGCCTTTCAGGTAGGTAACTTGTGCATTATACATACATAAGTAGTTGGTATTTTAAAATGTTTTTGATTTTTTTAAGGTACATATTTCTTGCTGTTCGGTTCAAAAAAAATGTTTTTTTGAAAATTCCAGTCAAAAATTGTTTTTGTTTAATTTTAAAGTAAATGTTATAAATGCTCTATAATAAATTTAGCATAATGACACTGACTGTAATTATATGTAAAATAAAAATACTCATTTATTGATTAAGAAAAATTTACAAGTCAAGGTTTACATGCTTAGTACAAGCACTACATAACTAAAAATAGTAGCTGAACCTAATAATCATCATCAGAGTCTTCTGATGAGTCGTTTACTGTATAATCGTCATCATTTTGTGGCATTGTGCGACAATATGATGACGATTCCAATCTTGACTCTTCTATGCTAGGGCTTACAATTAACTTTAATACATCTGTACATATTTTTTTCGGCTTTTTTTTTTGGGAATCTCTCGAAGGCTATTGATCAAAGGATCAGATGTTATAATTAACATGCACAGTAAGTCTCTATTCGTGGCAACACGCGAGCACTTGCGGGTGTTGTACTCCCTAAATCTGCGGCAATCTTTGTTCCGTGCTTCTTGAGTCTCTTCGGAAAGCTGCCCAATTGGAAGCAATGCCGCTTTGATGACTTCTGTGCTGTGAATTAATATTTTATGCACAGTAGCAGGCATACAGTACCACGAATAGAGACTAAGATAATGTTTTCTGGTTTCAAGACAAAATTTTTTTGAATTCAACTAAGTTTATCTCGAATCCAGAAGACAATGTTCTAAAAATAACATCAAACTTTTTTATAATTGTAACATCCAACCCTGTGATCTGAGCAGTCATCTCAGCATTCTTAAAAAAGCGACGGGCTGTATTTCCATCATTTGAAGAACCAAATCCTGGCTTTGGTTTATCTACAATGAGTCCCATCTCGTTCTTAAATTTCAATTTGATTTCCTCGGAACGAACCTTGATATCTGCTTTGTCTTCGTTGCTTCTAGCCTACCATTTCTTAATATTCAACTTGTAACTGATATGTAAAAGACATTCGAAGCAACAAATCCAAGCATGAAGTGTAGATAAACCAAAGCCAAAATGTTCTTGATTGCTGTTAAACATCGCGGGGTCATCGTTCATCGTCTTGGGGTGACGTCACAGATGAAACACTTTTGGGATGAACTAGTTTCCGTTAAGGCGTTTACACACATTTCCGTCTGTTATTGTCAGCAAAAGTTCGTGTTTTACAGAGATTTGAGAATCACCAAAGTTGATAAGTGTTGGAAGAAGAGCATTAACTTCTTCCCATAATCTATTTGTCTCCACTAACGTGAAGTCGTTCGTTTCTTTGGCAAATATAAATTTGATTGGGCGACAATACAAAGTTGATGAAGGCCGAGGATTTTGCCAAATAATTTTGGACCCATCATATAACTTAAGGGGAACTAAAGAAAATGCGAAAAGAAACTCGTCCGTATATTCAGTGTTCTCAAATCTCTGTTTGTATGTGCTGTGCCCAGAACTTCCATCACATCCCCATTTACTAACAAGTGTAAACGATGAACTTGTTGGGAGCACACTGCTGATAACTTCATTCTGTGCTAATACTAGACGATCCACTGTTTTATTTAATAAGGCTTGCAAATTTATTTCAGCACGAGTTTCTGTTATAGCAATGTGCTCCTCTGCAGAGTAACAGGCCTGTTTGGACTTTTTTAAACTAAAATATGACGGGAAACACATTATGCCCCGCCTTCATGGACCACTTCCTAGTTTGTTTGTAAGAATGCGTTGTTGACTTAGAATCTATATAGTAAGCTAAGGCTTCGTCACTACTTAATTGTCTAGGATTAACGGAACTGGTATTTTTAGACTTAATAATATTATCTGGGCTCTCGCTAATGTCTCTAATCACATTGGCAATTTTCCTTTGCCCTGCTGAACGCACAGCAATTTCGGCAGCAGTCACCAATTCACTGACACTTCGGGATTCTACGAGATCCACAACGCGACGTTTCTTCGTCTTAAACGACGATTCCTCGAAATCTTTGCGAGGTCTTCCTGCAGGAGTCACATTCTCACTTGATGTTGAAGGTTGTGGCGCAAAAGAACTCGCAGTAAACTGTATGTCTGCTTCATCCAACCAATTCTTATTTTTAAATTAAAAAACGCTCCTTCGACTTTCCTGAAGCCAACCATTTGGCACCAAACTTATTAGACAAGTTGGATATCTTCAACTTTATTTCTTTTGGCTGCTTTCAGTAATGTCACCAAAGTGAAATTTTTGAAGAAAGAAAACTCATATACACTCGAGTTTTTTTCATTCTTCGTGTGTTTCAACCACTCCTCAAAAAAGGCTACCCTTGAAATAGAGTAAAAGTGTTCTGGAAAAAAAGAAAAAAAAAACATGTTGTACTGAAGTGTGCTAAACAATATGTGTATTTTTACGAAGAATAAAGTTATTTCTGTGTAATATCTAAAAACTAGCCCGGATAGAGGTAAATGTCTGTATATTCTGAACTTTCAAAGTTTTTTTTTAAAAAAACACGCTAAAATATATAGGCTATTTTAAAAAAAATACTAAAAATTCAAATTAATAGATTCTGATTAAAAAAATACATTAAAAAATAGTACTTAGCCTCAGTATTAATATTCATTACAAAAACTTTCACAATATTACAATATGTCACTATAAGATGTGCACGAAATTGTCGCTAAATTGCAACTGATTGATTCAAAGAGCTGCATTAAACTCATTACCTGACTTCTGACGCTTATGACTAGCCACTTGCAAATTTGATAAACAATCTTTTCTCGGAATTCGGGGTTTGGTGGTGTTGTTTACGTTTTGCAAATAAGATTTCCTGGAAATCATAACATGAATTTTGTCCACCTAGCATGTTCTACGCGACACACTGTGAGACGCGCTAAATGTTGGCCGGGTTTGTAATTCACTCCAATATTTTCTATGTGTCTATATACATAACTACATCTCGTTCTGCAACGTTAACTTTTTTAGAGAAACCTACAGCCGGCGTTTTTGTAGCGTTAAATTCTACTTGGTTTCCTCTATAACCCTTCCTAGACCATTGTTAAGTTTTATAACTGTTGTCTGCGGATATTTGTATAAGTAGCTGATGTTCCAGTTTTCAAAGCCGTAGTCTGGATTTCTGTTCCTTTTCAGCAGATCATTAATGTAAAGAGAAATATAGTATGGCGTCTTTGTACACACCGGCATTGATAGTGAAGGTGTCATAAAGAAATCCATCAACAATCACTCGTCGCGCGTCGAGTGCAAAAATAAATAAATATTTTTTTAATTTGCTAACATAATCATTTTGTCATTTATTTGAATATTTGAATATTATACTACATAGGGTGACAATTTTACATGAATCTTCTGACATTAACTGAAAATCATATGGTTTTTTGTTTGTGCTGCCATCTCTCGGAAAGTATCGCGACGTTTCACCCCATGTTAGTATAGGAGCAATATTCGTGAAAGTAACCATGTCATAAATCAAATAATTTTATTTAATAACCTTACACCATTTCAGGAGATCTTTTCCGTATTATCTATCACAAGGTCTTATGTATGTCGGTACATACATACTATATTTCTTGTAGTCGATTTCATTATTTAAAAGCTTAGATAAAATTAATTACTTCTTTCCACCGCAAACGATTATTTAGTTCTAGACAGTTGTGTTGTTAAGATAAATCACGATCTCTTTACAGATAAATTTACACTAGTTTGCTTATGTAAAATTTCACATACGACTCCGTAAAATGTGTTAAAAATGCATGAAATCTGTGGTAAAAAGCCAACTATTTAAGAATAATATTAATAAAGAACTATATTTGTGTCAATAACAACAATAAAGAAACGAATAAATTAAATAACAAGAATGACAAGTACCACGTACTTTTATATTGTAATCTTTACTTGAGAATGTGGAATATTTGGCACAATGATACTACTCAGTATATACTACCACTACACCAAACACTTTATTTTTGCACTCGACGCGCGTTTCACTAACCATGTTAGCTTCATCAGGAGCGATGACTGAGTAAAGCTAAACTACAAATCTACCCTATTTATACTTAGTCTAACCCTTGAATTACTCAGGCGGAACTAATGGCATAGGCAAGGCCATCAGTTCCGGTCAAGTAACCAGTAGAGCGGACTATAAGAAATAGGCCCTCTGTCTTTATTTAAACTACTTTTACATTTTATAATTGCCATACTTTGGTATGCGTTCAACAATCTCCTATCAGATACATTTTTCATTAATCTTAGATTATCTAATATTACAATATGATCAGCTTCAAGGGCATGTTCGGCAATGCTAGACTTTTCTGTTCTACTGTTTTAAGTGTGCTCAATGTTCTTTAAATAGTGTTTTAACTGACAAAATTATTTCCATTATAACAGTCAATTTTATGTTCAGAAAGAAGGAACAGCTATGGGTAATTGCTTATCACCTTTCATGGTCAATTTATTCATGAGTAAGTTTGAAACCGATGCCAGTCAAGAATTCGAATATTTCCCAAGGGTATGGGTATGTGGATGAATTTTCGCGATTTTTGATACAAAGAAAGCAAATATTGATGATTTTGTTTCTAAATTAAATAGCCGGTATGATTCCCTTAAATTCACTTACGAAGTTGAGAAGAAAGGACAATTGCCTTTTCTAGATATTTTAATTATTAAAAATAATAATAGATTAGAATTTGATATCTATAGGAAGGACACAGTAACAGATAGATATATTTCTAATGATTCATTTCATCGCAACAACACAAATTAGCCTCATTACATTTTTTAGTTCATCGTTAGGTCACTTTCCCTCTGAATAGAGTAAACTTTAATAAAGAAAGGAATCGTATTAGAAATATAACTAGAGTTAACAGGTTGACTGCCGACCACTCCGATCGGAGTGCGTCGGGTCTCTTCGCCAACGCCGTCTACTCCGATCGGAGTTCGACATGCGTTCTTACGAAACGTTTTAGTATTCCATCGGCGTTGTATATGAAACGTGTTTCTAGTGGTGGCGTTGCTTAAAAACGCAAGTTCTAACAGGTGCTTAAGTGGTTCCGCGGATTTGCTATTGGTTTGGTTGTAATCTGCCGTACAATATGGACAATCAACCTGGGCCTTCTGGTATTAAAAAAAAGACATTGTAGTGATGAAAAAAAGGTATATGATAAGAAAAAGAAGCTAACTGACACTGAATTATTGCAGCTATTGGAAGAAAGCGGAGGTAGTAGTGACGAACATTACGTACCAGACACAGACGATAGTGATGTAAATTCAAGCTCCGAGTCCGAAGAAGAGAATTTTATAGACCCTATTCGGCCACATCAAACACTTCCTAGCCTTGATGAGATAAAATGGAACGACAGACGTGCGTTAAAATAAATTTTGTTCCAGAAAACCCAGGAATTATTGGTGCAAATTCCAGGACAGGGTGCACCTATCGATTTTTTCGAAATGATCATTGATGATGATTTGTTACAAACTATTGTAGAACGAACGAACTCTTACGCAGTCGAGGTTTTGCTGCGCCCTGAAACAAGTACAAAATCACGTATTACTAATTTTAAAGATCTTACTCTTGACGAACTAAAAATTTTTTTGGCCCTGTTACTTCACACTGGCACAATATCCTTGAGCCGTCTTAATGATTATTGGAAAACTGATCCGCCATTTTATCTACCTGTTTTTAGAAAATATATGTCAAGGAATAGATTATTGCTTATCTTGAGGTGTTTGCATTTTACATCTCCAGATATGGATCTGGCAGATCGACTAGGAAAGATTAGATTTGTGGCAGATTTTTTTAACAACAAGATGGGAGAAATTTACTATCCTGGAAGAGAGTTGTCTTTGGATGAAGCTATGGTACTTTATCGGGGTCGTCTCCAGTTTAAACAGTATATCAAGAATAAGCGTCATAAGTATGGTATGAAGTTATACATGCTGACAGAGCCTAATGGACTTATTTTGAAATTTCGTGTCTACGAAGGTGCGACAGATGTTTATGGTGGAAGCGGACATACTGAAAAGATTGTTTTACATTTATTGGAGGAAAAATTGGGTGTGGGACATGCTGTTTATCTAGACAATTTTTACAATAGTGTTAATTTAGCTAGGAAATTACTTCAACAAAATACATACTGCACTGGTACGCTGAGAGCTGAGAGGAAAGATAATCCGAAAGAGGTAATGAGTGCAAACTTAAAACGTGGTGAGAATAAATCTATGTTTTGCAATGGAGTGCATGTCGGAAAATGGCGCGATAAACGCAATGTTCAACACATTTCAACAGAATTTGGAAGCGAAATGGGCATTTTTAAAAACAAAAGAAATCAAGAATCTGAAAAACCTTCCGCAATCATTGGATATAGCCCGGCTGATTGGCGCAGTGGGTTAAGGCGTTAGACTTGCCCACTGTTGTCCGAGAGGTCCGCGGTTCGATTCCGTGTCTGGGCTGGGTGTTTGTGATTTGTCCCCTGTGTGAATGTGTAAATTTGTGTGTAAAAATAAAGAGTGATTCTGGCTAATTGGTTATACGCCAAAGCCATAAAACACATGTAAAAAAAAAAATAAAAAATAAAAAAAATAAAAAATCATTGGATATAATGCTTTTATGTCCGGTATAGATAGACAGGATCAAATTATGGCATATTATCCTTGCAGCCGTAAAACCATTCGGTGGTACAAAAAGTTATTCATGCATGTGCTGCAAAATGAGCATGATAAACGCCTATTTTTTGTACAATAAATATTCGCGGTCTGACCAGTTACGATTATATGACTTCCGATTGGATGTCATAAGAAATTTACTAGCCAGACGACCAATTACTAATTTGCCGCAAATTCCTCCAGGCCAAATAAATGTCCACAGCATTAGCAAAAATTGTTAGTGAAAAAAAGGAACTAAAGAAACAAAACGGGTAAGCAGAAAGGAATGCAAAGAATGCAGGAAAAATAAAATAAGAAAGCAAACAGTGTATGAATGCAAAATGTGCCCTGGACAACCAGGTTTTTTGCCTTAATTGCTTTGAGGATTACCATAAAAATGTACAAAAATGATTTAGAAATAAATGTTTTGAGTTCATGAGTTCGATTTATTATTTCTTTACTTATTTAATTGTACACTCCGATCGGAGTGTTCGGCATCTAGTAAAAATTTTCACTTGCAATGCCGATTACTCCGATCGGAGTGAAATTTTTTTTTTTCTAATATTTTGAATGGCACATAAAAAAAAACACATCCAAGACTCATTTTAATTCATATTTACCACAATAAAATAAAAATATTTGGAAAAATCTTACCGGCGTCAACCACAAACTCAAAAATATAGATCGGCAGTCAACCTGTTAATGGTTATGACGATGACTTAGTAAATAAGCTCATAAATAGACATAAGTTTAGGTTTAATATTCAGAATTCCACCTTTTTTACACGCGAAGAAAATAACACCAAGTATGTCTCCATACCATATAATCCGCAATATAGCAATAAGGTATTTAATAAGGTAGGCCTCACCTTAGTCTATAAGTCATCAGATAATCTGAGGAATATCTTAGGAAATCCCAAAGATAAGACTCCTAATTGTGCGAAAAGTGGAATTTATGAAATTAGTTGTAATGATTGTGACAAAAAGTATGTTGGGCAAAGTAAAAGGTCAATTAAAACACGATTTAAAGAACATTTAGCACACTTAAAATACAGTAGAACAGAAAAGTCTAGCATTGCCGAACATGCCCTTGAAGCTGATCATACTGTAACATTAAATAATCTAAGATTAATAAAAAATGTATCTGATAGGAGATTGTTGAACGCATACGAAAGTATGGAAATTATAAAGTGTAAAAAATAGTTTAAATAAAGACAGAAAGCCTATTCGTTATAGTCCCCTCTACTGGTTACTTGACGGAAACTAATGGCCTTGTCTATGCCATTAGTTCCGCCTGAGTAATTCAAGGGTTAGGCTAAGTATAAAATAGGGTAGATTTGTAGTTTAGCTTTAGTCAATCATCGCTCCTGATGAAGCTAACATGGTTAGCGAAACGCGCCTCGAGTGCAAAAATAAAGTGTTTGGCGTAGTGGTGATATTACTGAGTTGTAATCTTTAGTTTTGGTCAAATGGTGTCCGTCATTATTGTCATTTAAAAAAAAAAATCAAGATTTCTCTAATCTTGTACCGACTTGTTCAAATATATTTAAATAATAATAATAATCATTTATTAGTTCCAAGAATAAGAATAGTTATAAACACAAAATGGTATGGAACATTGTACAAAGAACAAAAAGATAAAAGGACATTCACAAAACACATACATATGTTTATGACAAAAACAAAAGGCTCAGAAGACATCATTAAAGACAGTCAACGGAAGATGAAAAGCATCCTTAACAAGTAGCAATAAAATTAACATTTTTATTCATAAAATTAAGTCTGTCTGAATCACTAAAGAGACTGTCTATAGTATAATAAGCTTTTGATAATAAAAACTTCCGTATTTTTGTTTCGGCTCTTATTTGCGATAATTTTCGGACGGTCTCTGGAAAACTATTAAATATTTTAACGGAAGAATATTGTACACCTCTTTGGATATAACTAAAATTACACTTCTCAATTACAAGATCTGTTTTATATCTAGTTTCATAATTATGTCTGTTTTGCGCATTTTCAAAGAGATCCTTGTTAATACGAACAAACATCAAGGAGTCCAATATATACATACTAGTTAAAGTTAACACGTTGACTGCCAACTACGAGATAACTCGTAGATTGCGTTCTTTTCTCGGACGCCAACTACGAGTTATCTCGTCCTGTTTTTACTTGCCATTTTTGTGCAGCTACGATTAAACTCGAAATATATCAGTGCTTATCTCGATAGATGGCTTCTGGGAAAAGAACAAAAAATCAATGCTGGCTTGCATGAACAGAAAATTTATTAAAAAATGAACAAAAAAATATAATTATAAAAATTAGTTCAAATTCAAGAAATAAAATAATATTTTATTGTTTGTGGAACTTCTTAAAACAATCTTCCACACAAAGGGCTGGCTTCTCTTTACAGGCTGGACAGAAATAACGCGTTTCTCGGCGTTTTTTTGCTTGGGTACATATACGACATGGCTTTGTCGGACGCTGTTTTTTTTTTTCGTAGGTGGTAGACTCTCTAAATAATGGAGCTCTTGCAATTTAATTTTTTTCGAAACTGGTTGAATCTCTTCTCCAATCAACGCGACGACGAATTCTTCTCTGAACTTTATCAGTTTTATTTTAGAAGATGTTACTTTTTGAAAAATTTTGTGAGCATTGTGTATATATATCTCTATAATATGTAATGAAACCTTTTTGGGCCATCTAATAGTCTTTCTTAGAGATGAGTAGTACGAAAGCATTTGATCTGATCGGTCAATGCCAGACATTCCTATATTGTAATCTCGAATTATATTCGGTTTCATACAAATTTTTTCCATTGCGATTGGGCACCTCTACCATTTCAACAGCATGCATGTTTGAAATGCTAAGGACGTCTCGTTTGTCTTTCCATTTGCATACAGTAACAGGACCATTTTGCTGCCAAATACACTCCCCTTTTTTCAATTTACGATTTACCACATCTCTGGTGTTTCCTTTTCTGTTATTTCGTAAGGTTTCACACACATAAGTTTTTCATGTATTTAGCAGTTTTGTAAGAGTAACAGAATTATAAAAATTATCCATGTAAACCGTGTATCCTTTATCGAGATAGTCCTCAAGTAAATGTAAAACAACGTCAGTAGTGTGACCTACATTATTGTCAGTTTCCTCAGATTTTCCGCTGTAAATCTTTATTTTCATTACAAGATCGTCGGACTCACATAGTTCATACAGTTTGATACCATATTTGTGTTTTTTATTTTTAATGTATTGGCGGAAAAGCAATCTTCCCCGCCATAGCATCATGGATTCGCCAACACAAATATTTTCTGGTACATAGTTTTCATGCATAATATTATTGAAATGATTTAGTATTGGTCTCACCTTGTTATAATCTGTCAGCAGATGGTATTGAGTTATCAACCAAATGAAAATAACGAAGTAACAACTGGAATCGATTTCGACTCATATGTGAGCGCCAAAAGTTTACATTATATAGCTTGTTTGTGCTCCAGTAATGTTCAATTGATGGAAAAGTACAAGGTCCCATTTACAACAAAAGTCCAATAAAAACTTTCATCTCTGCAGCACTGATGTCTTCCCACTTTGATAACCTATTAGATTTTTTTATTTCTTTGCGTTTTTCAATTTCTTGCGCAGCATATAAATTAGTTTTGTTCCACCAGTAATGCAAGAAATTCATCCGAAAAAAATAAGTCCACCAGCGTTTGTACTGTAAAAATTTGTCGTATCCAATTTCACACCAACATTTTCTTGGAAAATAAATAATTCAGGATTTTGTTGAATTTCTGTCCACAAATCCTCATTCGCATTTGATGTTGTTGCTTGGGAATCATCGTCATTATCTTCAAATTCGGAATCAACTTCAGGTTCGGAGACGACTTCGTCTTCACTATCACTTGAATTCTCTGAAGGTTCATAATCGCTACTGTCGTTACCATCCTCGCCAAAAATCCCGTCAAATTCTGAATCACTTAGATTTGCGTAGTACTCAATTTCATTTTGAGTCAGTGGTCTTTTCTTATCCATATTGCGTTCTTGATAATTTAATTATAACAATAATTATAAAACAAAACACTCAAGAAAGACGTAAATGTGATGCACTCGACAATTTCTGAGATACTACTGGCGAATATGGACGCGTATCTATGATTCAGCTTTAGAGAAGCGACAGGTCGAAGCGTGTCTGTGCGTGTCTGCGTGCGAATTAACTCGTAGTTGGCTTCCGCGAAGAGATTTCTAATTCAGAAGCCAACTACGAGATAATTCGTAAGACCTTTTTTTTAAAAAAAAAACACATTTTTTATGCTTTTTGATGATAACTATGCACTAGAATTAGAGTTTTTAATAATATAATGTGATTAAATCAAATTGTCATTTTAGGCCAGATTTCTGAAAATTGCCGTGGCAGTCAACGTGTTAAAAGGGATTTACTGACAAAAACATTCTTACAGCTTTCACGATAATGCATCTTAAAAGTAGCTCTGATCCATTTTTTTTGTAATTTAAAAATTTTGTCTACTTGGGGAGAATTTCCCCAAAAAATCAAACCATACTTGAACCTGGACCGCACGTAAGCATAATAGGCCGTCAAGGCAGCATCAACGCCCACATTATTTGATAAGATTCTCAGTGCATAACAATATTTGGAGAGACCAGCCGCGACATTCTCTACATGCTGTCTCCAATCAAGTTTAGCATCAATATTGACGCCCAGCAGAGACAGATGCTGAGATGTTTGAATATTGCTACCCTTTTAAGGAAACGTGAGAAAATGATCAACGCTTCTGCCAAAAACCAGACACTATGTTTTTGAAACATTCAGTAGAAGGTCATGGTTTGTAAAATAACGATCTAGAATTTCACAGGCTCTCCCCACATCAGCGACTATCTCCTGTGGAGTGTCACCACTAAAGATCAGGGTTGTGTCGTCAGCGTATAGAACTGTAAACTTTCCTATAATGTTAGGCAATTCGTTTGTACTCGTATAAAGTATATAAAGCAGCGGGCCTAAAATAGATCCCTGAGGTACACCCCTCGTAACAGCCGTCCGTCATTATTGTCTTTTAAAAAAAATCAAGATTTCTCTAATCTCGTGCCGACTGGTTCAAATATATTTAAAGATTTCATTACGAAATTTGGCTATAATTAACCTGAGCTATCGTAAATATTTATCGTAAGACCCTAATAATTAAGAAAATGCTAATAGACTCACGCTGAAAGGTATGGCTTGTTTGGTGTCATCTTCTCTTGTAGTTATTTATCATAAATGTAGATATCTTAATAGGCTTCTTGCCTACCTACAGATATTTCATCTCTCATATGATGTCTGCCTGAGGGCCATTCCAGCTTTCAGTGGATATAAAATAAAATTCGCTGCGTAAACCACATAGTGATAGAAACGTAAACGAATGATGTTGGGTACTCTAGAATTTATGTTGGCTTATTTGATTATTAAAAAACTATATATTTCAGTTATTTTACTCAAGTATTTCTGTAAACCAAGGAGGCAACAACCAAAGAATTAAAAACAAACTTCTTGTCTGCCCCAATGATTCCAGGTTCTTTTGGTCAGTCGCTAAGGTCATTAGTCAAAATTTTACTAAATCCACTATACCACCACTCACACGGCCCGATAATACTCTTGCAACAATATAACTTGAGAAAACGAACTTGTTAGCTGGCCTATATCCTTCACATTCTATTCTAGATTTCCAAGGAAAAAATGCGCGAGAGAACTAACACCATTTTTCAACCTCTCCTACAGAAAGCGAATTTTTCTTTCCTACTGGAAATGCGTTACAGTTCAGCCGATATCCAAAAAATGCCAGAAGACTTTGCCAAACAACTACGGACTAGTCGCACTGCCTTCAATAATATCGAAAGTTGTGGAAGATTCTATCAGCCTCTTTTAAAATTTCTAAAAGGATTCAATATTATTAGCGACCATCAATATGGTTGCCTAAGTAAAGGAGATCTTTTAAATTAGGTTTAGAATCACGCAACTGAACACTTCGTCGCGTGATTCTATGCACAGTTGCATTTGATATGTCCAAAGCATTCAACCGTGTTAAAGATGACGCACGGTGGGACCAAGTTCCACCGTACGACTCAAAATTCCGGTTGCTTTTCAATTTTTAAGATATTGCACTAATTTTTTTTCTTGGAATACTTGTTAGATACAGCGCTTCAACTTGTGCCTGCAACTCTTTTGTTAATTTTTTGTAATTTTGGCTGAAAGATGAAAAAAGTCTCTTTTGTTAAAATATTACTCTTTTGGGCGATGAACTTTCTACTGTGTACATTGAGATCTCTATAATTTGCTTATGGTAAATATATGTTTCTGAGGTCTGATTTTTGCACTCGACGCGCGTTTCGCTAACCATGTTAGCTTCATCAGGAGCGATGATTGACTAAAGCTAAACTACAAATCTACCCTATTTATACTTAGCCTAACCCTTGAATTACTCAAGCGGAACTAATGACATAGGCAAAACCTTTAGTTCCGGTCAAGTAACCAGTAGAGGGGACTATAAGGAATAGGTCCTCTGTCTTTATTTAAACTACTTTTACATTTTATGATTTCCATACTTTCGTATGCGTTCAACAATCTTCTATCAGTTAAGTTGGAAATGTGGAATCTTTGGCACAATGATACTACTTAGTATATATCACCACTACACCAAACACTTTATTTTTGCACTCGACGCGCGTTTCGCTAACCATGTTAGTTAGCGAAACGCACGTCGAGTGCAAAAATAAAGTGTTTGGTGTAGTGGTGATATATACTAAGTAGAATCTTCTATCAGATACATTTTTTATCAATCTTAGATTATCTAATATTACAGTATGATCAGCTTCAAGGGCATGTTCGGCAATGCTAGACTTTTCTGTTCTATTGTATTTTAAGTGTGCTAAGTGTTCTTTAAATCTTGTTTTAATTGACCTTTTAGTTTGCCCAACATACTTTTTGTCACAATCATTACAACTAATTTTATAAATTCCACTTTTCTCACAATTAGGAATCTTATCTTTGGGATTTCCTAAGATATTCCTCAGATTGTCTGATGATTATAGACTAAGGTGAGGCCTACCTTATTAAATACCATTAGTACACTTCCAGAAAATAGTAAATCATTTGTTAGGGAAGCATGTCGCAATCATACAAGTAGATTGTTATCTTCAAATAATTCCCATTTGATAAATTTCAACTGAAAACAAAGAACTAAAATGTTTAAATAAGTTGAAAATTGGCCATTTATTGAAAACTAGATTAAATTTTGCCAAAATTATTATCGTATTAAGTACCTTAAAATAATATTGTTGAACCAGAAATTCCCTATTCTTCTTTAGCGGTTGAAAAAAAACTATAAAAAACAGCGAAAAATAACCAAAATTGGCCAATAACTTAAAATCCTCAAAATTTTCGCTAAGATAACTCTTTTTACAGTAATCAGCGACCACAGAAACATATATTACTTTAAGCAAGTTGTCGATATTTCAATGTACATCGCCCAAAACAGTATTATTTAAAGAAAAAAAAGAAATTTTCTTCATTTTTTTCTGCCAAATTTACAAAAAAAAAAAATAAAAAATTTGCAGGAACAAGTTTAAGCGCTGTATTTGACGAGTACTTACAAAAATTTAATGCAATAACTTAGAAATTAAAATGCAGCTGAAATTTTCAGTTAACGGTTTGTTGGCTATGTTACACTAAGGTATGCCTGAAAAATTCCAGAGAGGGAGCCGACAGATTTCTTTCTAATATCCTCACTAACAACGCCAGTGTGCCCCAAGATTCCATACTGTCTCCTACTCTCTTTCTCATTTACATTAACGATTTGCTGGAAAGAACCAGGAATCCAATCTATGGCTTTGCAGATGACAGTATGTTTATTTCTTCATTCTCCTTAACTCTAGAACACATGTAAATATTTGCAGACAGCAAGAACTTGTTCAACTTAACAAAGATCAGAAAGAATTTCTATCTTGTAGTGATAGTAACCAAGTAGAATTTAACGCTACGAAAACCTAGGCGGCAGTTTTTTCTTAAAAAGTTAATGTTGCTGAACCCGATATAGCTATATCGGGATACTCTATTTCTCTAGCATCGGCACTCAATTTGCTGGGTAATAATTTGGGAGTAAATATGTTTTGGCATGAATATGTTGCAAGCATATCAAAGAGAGCTTCTCGAAAGCGGGGAATATTATTTTGGAACTAGAAAGCTTAACACTCCACAAAAATTGTTGATTCTGTTTGGGGCTCTGCTCCCAAACAGACACTGCATTTGCTGGATTCTATTCGGAAGAGAGCTATTCGCCTGATTGGAGACTCAAAACTTACCAACAATTTGATTCCTGGAACGGTTGAGGACTTACAAGTATTTTCATGGAAAGTATCCGATGGATGCAGTCCGCTTAATTCCTCTCCGAGCTGTCACTCCTCGTACAATCCTTTTCAAGTAGTCTTTTATATGGAAAACCGCAACCGTTTAGAATGATGTGCCCAGGGCTGTTTCCTACCGAGTACAATTTACAGCTATTCAAGACCAACGTGAACCGCTTTTTTCGCACACGCATCACTTCTGTAGAGCTTTAGGAGTTTCCGTGCAGCATGCGTGCTATGTCCATAAAAAAAGATGCCAGAGGATTATAGTGTCCTGAAATAACCATGTCGGGTTCCTCTTAAAGGTTATTGGCCTTTTACAACGAGGCCTAAGTGTTGTAAGCAATCAAATTGTATCTATCTATCCATCTACTTAAATTTTACAAATTAAAGTACAGTATTAAAAAAATTCCGGACGATCTTATTAATAACTATCCAAGTTGTTTCAATTCCAAATACTTCAAATAGAAACCTGTCATTAATATACCTTTAATCGATAATACCTTTCACAGCTAAGTCACGCATCTTCAAAGATGTTCAAAAGAGCCGCCATTATTATCTATAAAATTAAATATTACTATTCATTAGAGCATGATTAGTGCCTTGTTAGTTAGTTAGTTAGTGAAGAACTTGATTAACTACGTTTTAAAAATTCATTTGATGACTTCATTGGTACTACTAATTAATTTCATCAAAGTAATTTGTATGGTGAAGACATGACTATTTGAGAATTTCGAATATTTATCTTGGAGGTTTTAAAATAATAGACACAATTAGAATTTTAAATTGTGTGATGGATTTAAATAATTATTCTGACAATCAGGAGGTAATACGAACTTTCTAAACGTTTTGGTTTGTTATGGGTATTTTTGAACTATGTTATTTTAATGTTCTTCTCACACGTTTTGAGATTTGTTGTACACATCTCTGCATCTTTAGCAATATTAAGCCAATCTGTGGTTTCTCTATACATAATATTTATTGCTATTTTGCTTAATGTATAGAAATTTACGATTACGTCCCTTAATAACGGAGAGGCGCTTTTCGCTTTTAATGTTCTAATATAACGACGAAGGGACATAAACGTAAATTTGTTTGTGTGTTTCATTGACTATCGTAAGGTATTGTGTCAAACACGCTAAAATGATAGAGATCCTATGTGCCTCAGATACTGACCGCCAAGACATCAACCTCAAGCTAAGTGTCCACTTGAGACAAAGTCTCGAGAGAAAGTCTCGAGAGAAAGTCTCGAGATTAGTTCCGAAGTGTTGTCCATTTGAGATCACTTGCGCTCTCGAGACAGCAGTTGGAGACTCGACAGTCACTGCAGTCTCGAGATCAGGAAATTTTGTGTACACTTGAGAGCTTACTCTCAAGTCTCAGTCGATTCTGTGACTTGGTTGCTAGTTTGAGATTTATTTTTTTCAAAATGGATTCACGCCAAATCCTAGCCTTTCTAATTGTGCATAAAATTATGAAAAAACGGGAAGTGAAAAAAAAGGCGTGTTGGGTAAGAAAATGGGTGGATCGACGAAATGCATTGGGAGTTTCTTCAACACTTGTGAACGGGTTGCGGTTGGAAGATGCACAACAGTTTTAAAAAAATTTCATTAGGATGTCTGCAGTTCAATTTGAATTGGTTTTAAAATTTGGTAAAACACGATATTGTAAAGCAAGATACAAAGTTACGTGATGCGATTCCAGTCCATGATAGATTAATGGTCACACTTCGTTTTCTGGCTTCAGGTAAGCCTTTCAAGCGAATGTACAAATATTTTTCTCTAGAACATTACATTTTTATATTGAAATGAACTTTCAGGAGATGCTTATTGTAGTTTGCAATACCTTTTTCGCATTCCACCTTGTACAATAGGAAGAATAGTTCCCGAAGTGTGTAAAGCCATCTATCATCATTTAAAGGAAGAATATTTAAGGGTATGTATAAATTAAAAAACAACGTTAATTATAGAAGTATAATAACAGAAACTTTACACATTAAGGCATGTTAATTAGTGAATATGAACTATTGTAAAAATCTTGGGTTGTTTGAGTCTCAATATTTTGTTGAGAAAAGTTTTCAACAACAGTGGGTGGTGTGATACAATTGGCGTACTGCATGAAGTACTTGCACTTGAAGAGGATGCAGTGGACCAGTAGCATTTTTCATCCATATCAGAAATATTTAATATCGCTTTACGAATCTCACTTTTTAATACTCCTCTGTAATAATCCGATTTTAGACTTTTTAGCTCCAACGCTACGTATTCTCCAAAGCGAGCGAAATCGTCTTTTGGCTTCTTCATAATTTCTATTGCTTCCTTCAGAATGTTATCATCTTCTTGAGTTCTTGATGTTGCTTTGCTAATACGTTTTCTTTTTTGATCTTGTGTGGGCTCATTTTGTATGGACTCATCCTGTGAGATGTTCATATTTTCGGGAATATTATTCTGAAAAGCTAAAAGCGCAATTAATATACTATGTTGTATCAACTTTTATGCATAGAAAAAATAGAAAAATACAAGTAAAATTTTTTTATTTCAGTATCCTTCAAGTGCTGAAGAGTTGAAAAAATATGCAGATCAATTTGAATTAAAATGGCAATTTCCACATTGTTTCGGAGCTATTGACGGAAAGCATATTACAATGGTGGCACCTGAGAACTGTGGAAGCCTTTACTATAACTATAAGGGTACACACAGCATAGTTTTGATGGGAGTCGCAGATGCCAATTATAAATTAATTTACGTTGATGTTGGTTGCAATGGTAGAATTTCTGATGGAGGTGTCTTTACAAACTGCTCCCTGCACGATGCTTTGGAAAGTAAGCAATTTTCACTTCCCGAACCAGAAGCATTGCCCCAAAGATGTTTGCCAGTGCCATACATAATGGTAGCTGACGATGCTTTTGCTATGACATCGTATATATTAAAGCCCTACGGGTACCGAAATCAACCTGCACCAAACAGAATTTTCAACTACAGATTAAGCAGAGCTCGTCGTATAATAGAAAATGTATTTGGCATTATGTCAAGTAAATTCAGAGTTATCCGAAAACCAATAAATTTAGCACCTAATAAAGTAATAGATGTTACTCTGGCAATATGTGCATTGCATAACTTTTTAATATGTACTTCAAAAAATTATTTGAACCCTTGTTCAGTTGATTTTGAAGATCCTAATACAATGAAATTGTAAATGGCGAATGGCGGAATGAACCCCCACCACAAGGATCGTTTTTTCCACTAGAGAGAGGCCAGCAGCGAAATTATGCAATCTCTCAAAAAGATGTGAGAGATGAGTTTAAAGAATACTTCATGACAACTGCAGGTGAAGTTCAGTGGCAATATCGTTTAATTGCTTAAATTTAGTACCTAATCACTTTGTTTAATTTGAATTTTTTATTTGTAATTTTATGATAAATAAAATTTCATTATGAAACATAGCAATAATTATATTAACTTACCATGTTTGAAGTCGAAGTTGTGGGTGTGAAGTTGGGTAAAATGAACTGTAATGCAGTGAAAAACTTCCATTTACTGTCATACCTGTCATCAGCACCATCATCACTCTTCAATTTTTTTTATCTTTTGTAGTTCATGAGAAACCTGAAAATAATATATTTGACTATTGACTAAAAAGTCAATTTAAATAGTAATGTTAATAATAATTTTAGAGGATTATACACACCTGATTGCGTAAGTTATGGATCTTCCGCTGAATTTCATTTCCACTGCAATTTTCAAATTTCGAAGCAAATTCTTCGTACATTGCCATTTTTTTTTTCGCGATTTCTATAAAGTTTATGTTTCACGTTCCATAAAAACTCTTTCTCCTCATAAAGTTCAATTAATTTGAACACTTCCTCGTCAGTCCACTCGCGATTATCCTTCATTTTTTAAAAATTAATTGGTTATTTAAATTAAACAAATATTTTAAATAAAAAGTCTCCAGTCGGGGTCTCAGCTCTTCAAACAATGACGGAAGACTGGTGACTAAGTCTCATGAGCAAGAATGAACATATCCACTTGTGACACGTGCAGTGTCTGATACTCGCATCGGTTTGTCTCTGAGAGTGCTCTCAGGCACATATACATTTGTGAGTCTGATCTCGAGACTGCTCTCGAGACCATTTTGTCTCAAGTGGACACTTTGCTTCATATCCGGTTTGTATATACAGTGAAATTCCCCTTCTCGGACACCCCTCTTACACGGACAACTCCCTTGATCTAACAGTTTCTCATGGTCCCGACCGACTCTTATATAATTGGCATTATCCGCAGATGGTTTAATTGCTCACCAATAGAACTGCATTTTCCAGGACTATGTTAGCGATTTGAATGGCAACCCCTGGGTCAGGAGACGGCGAACTAAGAAGAATAATGGAAAGTATTATATTTGTGGCACCAACCACAGGAAAAGGCGAGGGTGTCGCTTACTTCCGTATCAGATATGGCACTTCAAGAAGAAGACTTATGTATGACTAGCCGGGCCGGCGGCTCCGCTCGCGTGGACTTGGTTCACTATTATCGTCACTGCTTACTCCTTATGTTACCTAACGTAATAAAATATCTCCCATTATTTCCCCTTATCTCCCAATATTTCTCCTTATCTCCCATTATCTCTACATAATTTCCATTATCTAGGCTTATCTCTGCTCATCTCCCATTATTTCTCCTTATCTCCCATTATTTCTCCTTATCTCACGTTATTTCTCATTATCTAGGCTTATCTCGACTCATCTCGCAATATGTCTCCTCATCTCCCACTATTTCTCCTTATCTCCCATTATCTCACCATAACTCCCATTACCTAGACTTATCTCTGCTTATCTCCCATTATTTCTCCTTATCTCCCATTATCTCACCTTATCTCCCATTATCTAGGCTTATATCGAATTATATATATGTATAAATTTATAAAAACACGTAAATCAGATAAGTGGTTCTCGAGTGATAAGCGCACTAACGGGCAGACAGACAGACAGAGAGACCTTACATTTTATATATATATTATATTCATTGCTACATGATATTGTTCCATATTTAATGCTTTAGGCAGTGTATTGCAAGAGAACGCGCTAGCGGCAAACTTTTCTCCGACTTGATTCACTATTATCGTCACTGCTTATTCCTTATGTCACCTAATCCTAATATATCCTATAACCTGGCCAGAGAACATACGTATGTTTAAAAAAAAAGCACGTAAATCGGATAAGTGGTTCTCCGGTGATAAGCGCACTAACGGACAGACAGACAGACAGAGAGACGTTGCATTTTATATATATTATAGATCGCTATCCATTTAATTGTTCCATATTTAATGGTTTAGCATGTTTTAAAAAAAAAGCACGTAAATCGGATAAGTGGTTCTCTAGTGATAAGCGCATAAACGGACAGACAGAGAGACGTTGCATTTTTATATATATTATAGATATCCTTTGCTACATGATATTGTTCCATATTTAGTGGTTTAGGCAGTGTATTGCAAGAGAACGCGCTAGCGGCAAACTTTTTTTTTTTTTTCCGATTTCATTAGCTATTATCGCCACTGCTTATTCCTTATGCTACCTATCATAATAAAATATAGCCTATAATCTGGTCGGAGAACATATGCATGTTTTTAAAAAAAAAAGTACGAAAATCGGATAAGTGGTTCTCCAGTGATAAGCGCACTAACGAACAGACAGACAGACAGACAGAGATACGTTGCATTTTTTATATATTATAGATGTAATAAAATATATATCTATAACCTGGTCATCGAACATATGTATGAATTTAAAAAATCACGTAAATCGGATAAGTGGTTCTCGAGGGATAAGCGCACTAACGGACAGACAGACAGACAGAGACACGTTGCATTTTATATATATTATAGATATAGATTATTATTATTATTATTATATAACCTGGCCAAAGAATATATGTATGAATTTAAAAAAAGACAGGTAAATCGAATAAATGGTTCTCGCGTGATAAATACCCTAATGGACAGACAGACAGACAGAGAGACATTGCATTTTTTTATATATTATAGATTATAGATATTCTCTGCTACATAATATTGTTCCATATTTAATGGTTTAGGCTGTGTATTGCAAACAAACGCGCTAGCGGCAAACTTTTTCCAACTTCATTCACTATTTTACGTCACTGCGCATTCCTTATGCTACCTATCGTAATAAAAATATAGCCTATAACCTGGCCAGAGAATATATGTATGTTTTAAAAAAAAAAAAAAGTACGTAAATCGGATAAGTGGTTCTCCAGTGATAAGCGCACTAACGGACAGACAGACAGACAGAGAAACGTTGCATTTTATATATATTATAGATATATAGATAACCTGGCCAGAGAACATATGAATGTTTAAAAAAAAAAAGCACGTAAATCAGATAAGTGGTTCTCCAATGATAAGCGCACTAACGGACAGACAGACAGACAGAGAGACGCTGCATTTTATATATATTATAGATATAGATTATTATTATTATTATTATATAACCTGGCCAAAGAATATATGTATGAATTTAAAAAAGACACATAAATTGGATAAGTGGTTCTCGCGTGATAAACGCACTAATGGACAGACAGACAGACAGAGAGACATTGCATTTTATATATATTATAGATTAAAGATATTCTCTGCTACATAATATTGTTCCATATTTAATGGTTTAGGCTGTAATATTGCAAGGGAACGCGCTAGCTAAGCAACAAACTTTTTTCCGACTTCACTCACTATTATTGTCACTGCTCATTCCTTATGCTACCTATCGTAATAAAATATAGCCTATAACCTGGCCAGAGAACATAAGTATGTTTTAAAAAAAAAAGTACGTAAATCGGATAAGTGGTTCTCCAGTGATAAGGTCACTAACGGACAGACAGACAGACAGACAGACAGAGAGACGTTGCATTTTATATATATATAAGATATGTGGAAAAATGGTTACGTTCTTATATTATTCAATTTAGTATTTAATTTATTGTAATAAAGTTATAAATCAACTGGTGTAAATGCAATGTAACATACTTTAACACGCCACGGTGATTATTATAGTCAGTTTTTGTTTATATTGTTGTTCCAACGGAAGGACATTATGTTACACGCAATAGCGCGTTTTTAAAGGCTTGTTGTGTTTGCATGTATGCAGTTCTGATTAACTTTTTTAATCTTGCGATTAGGAAAGCGTGAATAAAAATACACCTTTGTATGTTTTTATGGTTATTTGCACCTTTGATTAAAAAAAATAAAGGTTTACTGCTGCTTCAATATTTTCGTCGAATTTCGCAAATCCATATTTTGTTTGTAAGATAGGATATATTACAAAAATAACATTCAAGATCTTTTTTTAAAGTTATCTACCGAAATCAATAATTTAACATTTTGATCTCAAAATCCTAAAACGTAGTTTATTAGATATAACATAGATGGAGGAACTTCATACCAAGTCTGTAATTTTAATATATCACAGCAGTATATAGCATCTTTAACTAAAACTGTTTAAGTAAGAAGTGGTTAATAAGGTGTGAACGGGAGGGAGCTGAGAAGCTGCTTCGTATATAACATATCATATGTCTTTTTCAGGGTTTTAGGAGTAAGAAATCTGAAAATAATGTTATATTCTCATTATTTCTAATTTTAGAATTTAAGAAAATGTCAGATTTAATCTGTAAATATTTCTAAAACTGGGGTGTGTAGCGGGTTAGGGGGTTCGCTGTAGATGTAGAAAATAACGACTTTTTAGTATATATATATATATATATATATATATATATATATATATATATATCAAGGATTTTCTACAGCTAACGCTGTCTTCCTTCTCTCAGCCTTTAATTCGATCCGTTTCTATCTTCCCAGTCTCCATCTGTTAGACCCCCGCCCTCGATTGCCTCGTCCACATCGTCTCTCCACGATCCTCTTTTTCTTCTCCCTATAGGGTTATTTTCTTTATCCACCTATTATCTTCGCTCCGTCTTATGTGTCCATACCATTTTAATCGTTTTCCTTCAATGGTGTTTATTGCGTTCTCTTTGATGTTTATTCTGCTTCTTATTTCTTCATTTGTTATTCTCTCCATACGTGTCACTCTACAACATCTTCTCCAATACTCCATCTGTACCGCGTTAATTTCTTTTGTTGATCGTCCATGTTTCTGACCCGTATGTCATTATGCTTTGTATTATTGATTTGTATATACGTGTTTTTGTTTCTCTTTGTAATGTGCTTGTCCCATAGGATCGAATTTAATTGTCTTATGCATGTTCGCGTTTGTCCTAATCTAGCTTTAATCTCTTCTTCTGATGTTGCGTTTCTTGAAATGATGGTTCCTAAATATTTAAATCTATCGGTTCCTTTGATTATTGTTTCGTTATCAACTTCTAGATTCTCCACGATTCCCTCCTTTGTTGTTAGATATTCCGTTTTATCAAAGTTTATTGCTAATCCTGCTTTAGTGTATTCTTCTTTCAGTTTTCTTATCATATAACTGAGGTCTTCCTCATCTTGCGCTATGATTACTTGGTCGTCTGCGAAACTTAGAGTATATAAGTAATCTTCTCGTATTGCGACTCCCATTCCACTACATTTTTGCTTCCATTTTTTAATGTTTGTTCGAGGTATATTTTGAATAGTGTGGGGGATGTAGAGCATCCTTGTAATAGGCCTTTTGATGTTTGGAGTCTCTTCCCTATTTTATGTCCTATTTTTATGTTCACTGTGTTGTTTCCGTAGAGAGCTTTTACTGCGTATATTAGTTCTTTGTCAATGCCTATTTCTTTCATTGCGTTCCATAATCTTTGTCTTGGTACTGAGTCATAGGCCTTTCTTATGTCTATAAAGGCTAAATGAACTTCTCTATTCTTTGCCAGTTTTTTTTTTTTTTTTTTTCCATTGTTTGTTTTATAGTGTATATGTGGGCTATACATGATTTTCCGGCCGTAAAGCCTGCTTGGTCTTCTCCAATTTTTCCTTTTATATTTTCCTCTATGATATTTTTAATAATTTTTCCATACAAACGTCCCATACTCGATGTTATGCTTATGCCTCTATAGTTTGTGCATTTTCTGCGGTCCTCCTTTTTAAATACAGATACTATATAGGTTTTTGACCATTCCTCTGATATTTTTTCTCCATTTATCGCTCTGTGGAACATGTTTCTCAGCATTCGATGTAATTTATTAGACCCGTACTTAATCATTTCATTTACCACACCCTCAGGCCCTGCAGATTTATTATTTTTGAGTGTTTTTATTGTCTTCTTTACTTCTTCATAGCTTAGTTCTATCTCTTTTTTTTTTCCTTATTTCTGTTCTTCTTCAGGGTTCTCTTGCTGGAATTCTTGTCTGTCTTCTGTTAGCAGCTTCTTATAATATTTCTCCCCACTCGCTTTCTGGGATATACTCTATATACATCTTCTCTCTATTGTTGGTCCTTAATGCTTTAATTATTCTCCATGACTCTGTGCTTCTAGTTCCTCCTATATACTGTTCTACATGTTCGCACGATTTTTCCTATCTCTCGTTCTTTTCTTTGTTTATCAATCTCCTCGTTTTCTGCATGTTTCTCTTTATATTTCTGTAGATCTTCTTCTGATTTTGTATTCAGCCATTTTTCGTATAGTCTTTTTTTTCTCCTTTATAGATTCTTTGGTTTTTTCACAGATTCTAATTTTATGTTTCTTATTCTCGTTGTCTTCTTTACCTAATGCTTCTAGGGCCGCCTGTTTGATGCATTCTTTTATGTGGTCATACATCTGTTGGAGGCTGTCGTAGTTAAATTCATTTAATTTTTGATCTAATCGTGGTCTGTATAGGTCTCTTATCATTTCGTCTTGCAATAAGTGTATTTTGTATTTTATTTCTTTGTCTGCTTTTTCTGTTATCTCATTAGTATTTCTGTTTTCTTTATCTATTGTTCCTTTTTGCTTTATTGTCTTGTACCACGGTACTTTTATATTTGCTATTAATAGTCTATGATCTGTTCCACATTCTGCCCCTCTCTTTACTCTTACGTCTTTTATTTTGATAGTGGTATCGTTTTTTTTAATTATAATGTAGTTTATTATTGATTTTAAGTTTCGTGTTTCTTGCATCCAAGTATATTTGTGGATGTCCTTGTGTTTGTAGAATCCGTTTGTTATTTTGGGGCCGTTTAGTTCACACAGCTCTATTAGTCTCTCTCCGTTGTCGTTAGTAATGTCCTCTCGGAAAGGTCCTACGGTATTGTCCTTTGTTTTCCTTCCTGTTCTCCCATTCAGATCTCCCATTATTATTAATTCTTGGTTTTTCTTTACTTTTTGTATTTCTATTTCTAGTGTTTCCATGAGGTTGTCTTTTTCTCTTATAGTGCTGTCTTCTGTTGGGCCTTTCTTTCATTGATGGGTTCCAAGATGTTATTTTCTTTTTCCACTTTTTTTTACTAATATTCCTATATACTTTTTAGTAACGCGGCTTTATTTGATTGGGGGTTCATTTTTGTGAAAAATTTTCAACTATGGTCATCAACTTTAAATTCAGTTCCACTGTCTGAGAGGTTCTCTTTAGTGAAAAATCTTTTCCCAAAGACATCGATTTTTAGTTTCTTTCGTCTGTCGTGAAAGATTAGAGTTCTAGTGCAAAAAGGTTTTTTTTTTTATCAAATGGTTTGACGCCACGCGCTTTGTCAATTGAAGCCCCGTCTCTATAAGTACTCGTAATGTCATTTTTTCTTAAAGAAAGGCCCTGTGTATCTATAAGCAATGACACCTCTTCCCACATATACAGGGTGTAGTACTTTTTTCTTCGTAATTCGGACATTTTTAAAATTGGTAAAAATCCCATTTATCGAATCTTTCGTAACGCCTGTTTCAACAAATTGCTAAATATTTATCTTTTTTTCCAATTACACAATTCTTGGTTAATTTATATTTGGCTGAAACAATTAGGTTTTCAAGTAGAAGATATCAAAAATTGTCGCTAAATAAGAAATCGTGTCAAAATATCTTTTCTTATAGATACTGATAGGTACTATAAAAATATTTTTTATAAAAAAAGGTTAAACTGTGAACAAAGTTTCTGTTTCGTACATTTTCGCGTAATTCTATTAATTAAAATTTCATAAAATAAATTAGGAAAATGAGTGTGGCAAGTAAGCGGCAACCTGTAGGATATCACGCAGAGCGACGCGCAGGGAAATATTAAGTTCGCACTCGCGAATTGCAAGCAAAACACATAAAATAGAGATCTAAACGTTTTATTTATTAAAACGGTCATTTTGTATTGTATTTAAGTATGGGATATGTTTTAAAATTTAGTGATTCCTGGTGTATTCCTCAGTTCTGGATACTCTATAATATTTTATTTGGTAAATAATTGTTTTTAAAGCACTATACTTCAAATATGGTTTATTTCTGAGGCTTAAAAATACGGTAAAATCATTTTAATTTGTCTATAATATATATAAAATGCAACGTCTCCCTGTCTGTCTGTCCGTTAGTGCGTTTATCACTGGAGAACCACTTATCCGATTTACGTACTTTTTTTTTAAAGCATACATATATTCTCTGGCCAGGTTATAGGCGATATTTTATTACGATAGGTAGCATAAGGAATGAGCAGTGTGAGGATAATAGTGAATGAAGTAGGAAAAAAGTTTGCCGCGAGCCTTGCAATACACAGCCTAAACCATTGAATATGGAACAATATTATGTAGCAGCAATCTATAATATAAATAAAATGCAACGTCTCTCTGTCTGTCTGTCTGTCCATTAGTGCGTTTATCACGCGAGAACCACTTCTCCGATTTACGTGTCTTTTTTTAAATTCATACATTTATTCTTCAGCCAGGATATATAATAATAATAATAATCTATATCTATAATATATATAAAATGCAAAGTCTCTCCATCTGTCTGCCTGTCTCTCTGCCTGTCGGTCTGTCTGTCCGTTAGTGCGCTTATCACTGGAGAACCTCCAGGAGGTTATCTATCTATAATATATATAAAATGCAACGTCTCTCTGTTTGTCTGTCTGTTAGTGCGTTACGTGCTTTTTTTAAAACATACATATGTTCTGTGGCAAAGTTATAGGATATATTTTATTGCGTTAGGTAACATAAAGAATAAGCAGTGACGATAATAGTGAATCAAGTCGGAAAAAAGGTTACCGTTAGCGCGTTCTCTTGCAATACCCAAACCTAAACCATTAAATATGGAACAATATCATGTTGCAAAAAATATAATATATATAAAATGCAACGTCTCTCTGTCTGTCTGTCTGTTCGTTAGTGCGCTTATCATGCGAGAACCCCTTCTGTGCGTTACGTGTCTTTTTTTAAATTCATACATATATTCTTTGGCCAGGTTATATATAATAATAATAATCTATCTCTATAATATATATAAAATGCAACGTCTCTCTGTCCGTCTGTCTGTCTGTCCGTCCGTTAGTGTGCTTATCACTTGAGAACCACTTATCCGATTTACGTGTTTTTATAAATTTATAAAATATAAATATATGTTCTATATAATTCGATATAAGCCTAGATAATAGGAGATAAAGTGAGATAATGGGAGATAAGTATAAATAATGGGCGATAAGAAGAAATAATGGGAGATAAGCAGAGATAAGTCTAGATAATGGAAGTTATGGTGAGATAACGGGAGATAAGCAGAAATAATGGGAGAGAAGGATAAATATTGCGAGATAAGTCGAGATAAGCCTAGATAATGGGAGATAAGGTGAGATAATGGGAGATAAGGAGAAATAATGGGAGATGAGCAGAAATAAACCTAGATAATGGATATGATGTAGAGATAATAGGAGGTAAGGAAAAATCATGAGAGATAAGGGGAAATAATGGCAGATATTTTATTACGTTAGGTAACATAAGGAATAAGCAGTGACGGTAGTAGTGAATCAAGTCCACGCGAGCGGAGCCGCGGGCACGGCTAGTTATAGTATAAAGTAAGAAACTTTTGATTGTAAGCATAGTCTCTAGATTATTATCAAAATTAGAGTGAATTGTAATTGGAGGTTAATTTTCTCAGTAGTTATACATTTATCTTTTTTTTTACAATTGCTGTTTATACAAAGGTTTACCGGTTTCAATATATTAAGCGATTTTCACACCCTTTATAGATTATTACCAATAGAGAATGTCAAATATTGTTATCAATTTCAAATCTTCCAACTATCTAGCAGCATTAATTGAAAAAAATAAGCTACTTAACCTAATTGGACTAATGTATCCTACATATTATATTCCCTCGGGTAATATATTTCAAGCCCCTTATACCAAAACAAACCCATTAAAACAATTTTAATTATCTCCTTTGATCCGATGCCATTTTGATGAAAAACATCTGTCCGAAAAATAATCAAACGTGAACGTCGCTGTCACACCAAAAACAGTTTACACTTGTCATGTTGCTGTTAATAGAGTGAATTCAATTTCTAGACGAGCGTCAGGAATGTTACATAGTCGTCCCTAGATAGAGGTTTAAAAATATATTTTTTTACAACCCATAACAATAGGCGTCATGACAGTGACAATGAATCACCGAAATTATGACTTTAAATAATAAAATAGATTACATTTATATTAAAAGTGAGATTAATATTTGGTTTGTTAGTTTGTTTATTGGCTCGGCTCCATCAGTGCCATTCGCCAGCTTAAGATCCGTCTCGCGCTTAGGCAGGGCGCAGGCGATCCTCGGCGATGCTTTACACGTTCCCGAGTTTGGATCTCCCCTTTTCGGGTCCCGATGGAAATCCAGTATTGACGAGCTTCAGCGCTCTACCAGATCTCCTAATTGTTTAAAAAATTTCATCTATTGCAAGGGCATTGATAAACGAACTCCTCGGAAGACTGCTACTGGTTTTGGATATAACCTTTTCTGTCAGCCCGCCCGCCCGATTACGTAGTTAATACAAAAAACACGGCCTCACGTGTTCACCAACTGCACCAATCACATAATCTAGACCGACGTTTTAGGAATCACTCCTCACAGCGCTTAGTAACCCTATATGATTCGACCCTCTAATAAGCGTTATTGACTATCGATCCACAATCCGAAGCCCCAAAACGCCCGAATTTCGCCTTCAGAAGCCTCAACCAGGTAAATGCGTCTGCGTGCTACGAACTGTCGACCGGAAGTCGGAGATTAATATTATTTTTGTTAAAATAAAAATGCAAAATTCAGCAACCCGCCGTGTTATGTGGAACACTAATTAGAGCGAATGACGTCACGCCTAAGTAAACATTATTTCGGTCGAACTCTTGTGTTAACGATAATCTCTGCATCGTTTATCAATTAATTTGTGGTTTTAAACCATCGAGTTGCCTAGTTTTGTGTTACAAAAACTAGAATCAAGAAACGTTAGCGATGGACGGATTTATCAAGGCAAATAGCTCTAATTTACCTAGAATTGATTTGTTGATGCTTGGAGAGTTTCTTGCGTCAAACAAGGACTTTTGCTCAGCAGAATTTAGAAATATTAAAACTTATATGTAAGTATATAAGTAATCTGTATTAAAACTACAATTTAAAACTTAAAAACCCATAAAAACTGCACTTTATTTGTATGCCATGGTTTTATTAGTTTTAGGTTAGGTTATGATTGTTATGAAAATGTTGATATATACTAAATGTAATTCTTCATATCATTTGGCAACTGGAACAAGCATAAAGTATCCATTAAATAAATAGTAGTAGATGATAATATTAAAGAAATAAAACCTAACCTCAATAGTGATGTGACTATCTAAAGCAGCCATACTCAAATTGCGGCCCCCGCCAAGCTTTTGTAAGTGGTCCACCCAATGTAGCGTCAAATTCTATGCCACTAAGTCAATTATTTCAAATTTCGCGGGAATAACAGGCGCACGCTGACACCGCGTGCAGCAATTACAAGCCAGATCTAGATGAAATTGTTAGAAAATGTTCCCAATATCATAATTCTCACTAAAATTTAAATAAACTATTAAGCTGTAATATATATTTTTTCATTAACACACAAATAACAGTTTTAAACACACAAAATAACCAAATTATTGTATGGACACTATACTTTACTATTGTTGACATGGAATTTACAAAGGTGTGACGTCACGAGCAGACGCCATGACACCTGTGAGCGTTTTGGCGTGAAATTCAAAATTAGTTTAAATAACCAGTCAAGTGCAAGTTGAACTTGCATAATTGGTGTTCCGTACGTTGATTGCTTTTAAAATAAAAAATGTTGTTAGGGTGGTATAACATGATCAGTGACTTCACAAAACACACCCCAAATGAGTTTTCAACAAAGTTTGTTTCCAATCTTTACTGAAAATTGATGACCTTGAAATTTCTGTTTTTTTATATAACAGATAAATTATTAAAGGTGATAATTTTCGTTCAATCTACACCCCCTGGAAAATATTCCAGAATTTTTTCAAAATTTTTTTGTTCAATACTTTTCGAGATAAGGCGGGTGGACAATGATTTTTCGCGATTTTTTAAAAATAATACAAAGAAAAGTGCTCGCAAGTATTTCATTATATATATAATTTTTACTCGTGTTTTCACAAGCTTTCATTTGACACCACACTCGATTACCTAGTAAAGAAATTTTTTTTTCACTTCCGATTTCATCCCCCAAAACTAATCCCTTAAGTCAAAATTTAACTTTCAAAACTACATGGCTCTGATGAGGCCACCAATTCCTATATTATTACCAAATTTCAACTTTCTATGACAAATAGTTTCGGAGAAAATCGGGTGTGACAGACAGTCGGACAGACAGACAGACAGAGTGATCTTATAAGTGTTTCGTACGGAACACTAAAAAGGCCAATTTTATGCTAGAAAACCTACAATTTCTCCAGAAATATATATTTTTTTGGAAATAGTAGTTCTGTAAGAACATCGTGGACTAGTTTTTCAAAATTAGTCATCATGCCTATTACAGCGGTACAAGTACGGCAACAAGAAAGAATCAATCTGCCAAAAAAAACACGGCGGCACGGCAACTGATGAATTTATACACAGGTTAAAGTGTTAAGATTTTGTGGAATTGTTTTGCCGCTATTACGGCCCCCGCGTTTAATATTGCTTATTTAGATGATCTATGGCAGTTCTGTTGCCAGCTTCTCTTTTTTTTTGTTGTAACACATCTCTGATGTATCACTATACGTCCCAAACTTCTCGTCCTAACTAAGAAAACGCAAAATTAAAGGAAATTTTCTTATACTCTTATTAACTTATTTAATCTAACGACCTTCCAACGTTTTAATATCCTCATTCTAATGAGATTTATCCAACTTTGTAAAATAAGCGTTCTCTTAGCTTCAACTTCGAAGTGAATCTTCGTCCGGCCAGCCGTTTTTTCAGGCTGGGAGCCAAATCTGGCCAATACGGGGGATGTGGAAGCACTTCGAAGAGAAGATCCTGCAGTTTTGCAGCAAACAATCCGAGATGTGTGTGAAGATGCATTATCGTCATGAAAAAGCGTTTTCTTTCCTGCAAGACGTTTCCAGTAGTCCAGTAGTGAAGCATAATACTTCCTCTGAGGATTATATCTTTCTTCAGATAGTCTATGAGCGTAACACCATAAGAAGATATTTAGCAGGTAGTTTAGTAACTTGGTTAGAACTTAAAACTTAATTTTACAAATCGCCCGCTATATAGCGTTGAATTTTTGGACGTGAAGAGTGCTTAATTACGGGTTGACCCTCTTAAAACTGATTTACTATAAATTATGCACTTTGATTGGTCAAGAAAGTGACGCCATCTATGATCATGGCTTTTAAATCACCACCTAACTTAGCATAGTGGTAGTAAATGAACGTACGTGTTCTAAGTATGAATATTTTTTGACTATATTTACTTTAATGTATATGGTTACATTAAAACAATAGGCATGATAACTAATTTAGAAAAACTATTCCACGATGTTCTTACAGAACTACTATTTCCAAAAAAAAAATATATTTTTGGAGAAATTATAGGTTTCCTAGCATAAAATTGGCGTTTTTTAAACTAATTTTGAATTTCACGCCAAAACGCACGAAGGTGTCATGGCGACTGCTCGTGACGTCACGCCTTTGTAAACTCCATCTCAACAACAGTGAAGTATACAGTGTCTATACAATCATTTTGTTATTTTGTGTGTTTAAAATGAATTCTAAAGTGCATAAGTGGTGTGCAGACCCTCAATGTAAAAACATATCTATAAAAACTCCTAACAAGTTATTTATTTACGTTCCAAACAAGAAAACAATAAGAAATAATTGGCTAACTCTTGCACGGCGAGACCCAGCAGTTATTTCTTCAAATTCTTCAATTTATTTCTGTGAAGACCATTTTGAAAATAAAATATTTAAGTTTTAGCTTAACTAACAAACAGACCCTCATGAAATCCGAGCAATTATAAATCAGTTAAAAGAAAAATGTGGAGGCGTCGATGGAATACATGTAAAAATTATTAAGAGTATTGCTGATAAGATTATTGAACCTTTAAGTCATATTTTTAATTTAAGCATTAATACATCTGTTTGGCCAAACGCATTAAAAACTGCAGAGGTAGTACCCATTTATAAAGCTGGTGTAAAACATGATCCAATAAACTATAGACCTATCTTTTTAATATAGCTCTAATATAGCTAAAATTTTCGAAAAAATCATACATTCTCGCCTATTCAACTTTATTAAGAAAAATAAATTAATATCAGAACACCAATATGGTTTTGTCAAGGGTAAAGGAATTAAAGATGCTTTAAATTTCTTGAGTAATACAATTTATAATAATTTAGACCTAAATATTCCAATAATTGTAATATTTTTGGACTTAGCTAAAGCTTTTGACACATTGAACCATGAAATTCTTTTAAAAAAACTATATCATTACGGTATTAGAGGTATGGCTCATGACTTAATTAGAAGTTATTTAAATAATAGGAAACAGACTGCCAAAATAGCAAGTAATGTCAGTGCCCCTAAACAAATCACATGTGGAGTCCCACAAGGAACAATCCTTGGACCTCTATTATTTATTTTATGCATAAATGACATGCTTGAAATTTTGGAAAAGCAGTCTGTGATGTCATATGCGGACGATACAGCCATTATAAGCACTGAAGAAACTTGGGATAAAACCCAAAATAAAATGAATGATCTTTTAAAAATAGTAAGCACATGGTTAGCATTAAATCAGTTATCTTCGAATATTTCAAAAACACTCTTCATGACTTTTGATGTGTATCGTGATAGCATTCCGAATAATGTAACTATTAATATAAATCACAGTAGAGTAAAAAGGGTTGAATTCTGTAAATATTTGGGCATTGTGTTTGATTGCCATATGAGATGGGATAAGCATGTTGAGAATATAGTGAAAAGAACGAAATATCTGCTATTTATATTTGCTAAATTATCAAGAATTATTAACGATTTATTATGCTCTTTTCCATAGCATTTGCTCTTATGGAGTGATTGCGTGGGGTGGAGCATATGATAATGTTGGGATTCGGTTGCAGAATTTGCAAAATAGGATCTTAAGGATAATCTTGAAAAAACAAACTAATTATTCTGTCCCATTAAATATCTCACAGATGTTTACATTGGAGTCATTGTTGCTTTATTATGCAGATATGCGAAAGGAACACGCAGAACCTCATAGTAAGACTAGAAACAATTATTGTTGCCAAAGATAAATAAAAGAATAAAATTTAAGAGCAGTAAGATTACTGCTATGAAAACGTTTAACAAACTGCCCGGAGAACTGAAAAATTTAGAATTAAGAGGTAAGACCCTGAAAAAAAAAAAGTTTAAAGGTTGGACTGGATCATCGGATATAAGTGTGGCCACAATATAATTAATGGAAAGTACGTTTTTTTTTCGTTGTTTTTGCTTTTTGTTTTCTGTATCTACTGCCACTGTTGAGCAACCAATAAATTTACATTTTTTTTTTTTTTGTTTGTGTATTTTAGTATACTTTGTATAATTTTGTATAGTTCTTAAGGATTTTTGTCCACCAGTCCTATTGTACAGATAACTTGTGTTATCTTTATAGGTATTGCACATTTTGTATTGAATTGTAATAAGTCTGGTTCAAATAAATAAATAAATAAAAAAACTTAATATTTTATTATTATAAATGAGGTGTGTCGTAATAATCTTGTTTGAGAAATTGTTAATTATCTAAATAATACCTTCAGATAGTCACATCACTATTGGGGTTAGGTTTTATTTTTTTAATGTTATCATCCACTACTGTTTATTTAATGGATACTTTATTCTTGTTCCAGTTGCCAAATGATATGGAGAATTACATTCAGTATCATGTGATGGGTTCAGTGTCACAAGTGCGCATAAAACCAGAGTGTATTCCCACAAGATTTGAATGTCAATCTGATTGAAGAAAACAAACATCTAACACTATAGAACGACCATATACTTTCAAGAAATTAAGAAGGATGGTAGTTGAAGAAAGATTTGAAAGAAAGAAGTACAGTTACAAAAGAATTAGAACCTGGAGAGGCTGGAAGTTCAGGTACTTATTTCTTTTTCCAAGCAAAACTAAAGTGAATATTTTTATGTTTATTTTATTAGTTTACACAATAAATAAAACAATAAACTACTTACATGTTTATTTAATTAGTTGTGATTGAAAACAAGTTAGCTACTCTGTTATTGCACCTATGTGTACTATTTTGGACTTATAAAAGACTTTATTGCCAGGAAATAAAGAACTACAATGTGTACTTTTACATGTGACCTACTGTATAGACAGATCAAAAGTAAGTGCAGTGATAGTACTTAAATTTATGAAAGTTTATTGATAAGTACCTATTCTATATCTAAACTAAAACTAATAAAACCATGACGTAGAAATAAAGTGCAGTTTTTATGGGTTTTTGAGTTTTAAATTGTAGTTTTAATAGAGATTACTTATATACATTCCCTGGCCAAATTATTAGACGTACTGTATTTTTTTTAGTAATTTTATGTTTCTTAAGAGTTTTTATGCAATAATGGTATATTAAAACTACAATATTATTGATTTTTATTTAAAAGAATTGTTGTAGACTACATATTTGTATTTATTTTTAACATATAGCAACACTGTGTTGACAAAGTGATACATGAACGTAAACAAGTACAAACCTGTATCAGTCGCGATCGGAATCGAGTCAGGTACGGACGTGTTTCTGTGGCTTTATGGACTGTGATTGTTTGTTTAACAGTTTTATACTACTCAGTTATTAGTTTATTCTGTATGCAGTGTTTTAAAAAAGTAACTGGACTATTTTCATTATGGGTAGAAAAGGCGATCTTTCACCACGTAAAAAAGCTGAAGTGAAGGCCCTTGTGATTGCGAAAACATTTACAAACCGAGAAATATCACGAAGATTGGAGGTTTCTGAAGCTAGTGTACGACGCATAAAAAAGAAAATTGAGTCAGGGAAGGAATTAAGCCCGAAAAGAAAGAAAAGATGCGGTAGAAAACCAATTTTCACTCCACGGTCAGAGAGATGTTTGAAGAAAATTTGTGTAGAAAACAGATTTGCTACCACAAAGGTAATAAAATCGCAACTCCAGGATGCTAGCGTAAATGCTTCTGAGCGCACTGTTCGAAGAAAATTGAAAGAATTAGATTTTAAGGCCTGTCGCCCCGCCAGGAAGCCCAAGTTAACAGCTGCAATGAAAGCAAAGCGCCTGAAGTGGGCCAAACAATGGCAAGACAAAGATGTGGACTTCTGGAGATCGGTAAGATACAGCAATTTAATCAATAATTGATACATTATTATCATTTTCAGTTAAATAAAGCAAATAAACATGGAAGTTTATATATTTTTCCTATTTTTGGCAGGTCTGCTTCAGTGACGAAAGCACATTCGAAATTTTGCAGAATAAAGCTCAGTATGTGCGTCGTCGTCATGGAGAAAAGTTTCATCCTGATTGTGTCGTCCCGACGGTTAAACATCCCACCAAAGTGATGATTTGGTCAGTCATCAGCGGCACGGGCACTGGACGTCTGTACGTCGTCAAAGGAATAATGAGGCAAGATCAGTACAAAGAAGTATTACAAAATCGGTTGATTCCGCAGCTCAGAGAATGGTTTCCAAATGGGGAACCATTCACTTACATGCAAGATGGAGCTCCCTGCTACACTGCTCGGTCTGTTAAAGCTTTTTTGGCAGAAAAAAAATATCCCTCTGTTGGGTTGGCCCTGATATGAACCCCATTGAAAATGTGTGGGAGCTGATGAAAAGAGAAGTGGCTAAAGATGTGATTACCAACAAAACCCAGCTCCTAGAAATGCAGGAGACAGTACAATCTTGCATTGATAGCATGCCGCGCAGAATTAAAGCTTTGATAGCATCTAAAGGTGGCTCAACTAAATATTGACTTTTACTAACATTAATTTCACTTTTCTTTAAAACTTAATAAACTTATGCTTTTCTAAATTAATGCTGTTTTATTTATGTCAAATAAATAAGTAATTGATTGGATAATATAAAAATAAAAAACAAATCAATTTAAAATAATAAAACGGTACAATATCACTCGGTAATTAATATTTTACATGAAATCTTGCAGTGCGTCTAATAATTTGGCCAGGGACTGTACTTACATAGAAGTTTTGATATTTCTAAATTCTGCTGAGCAAAAGTCTTTGTTTGATGCAAGAAACTCTCCAAGCATCAACAAATCAATTCTAGGTAAATTAGAGCTATTTGCCTTGATAAATCCGTCTTCCATCGCTATCGTTTCTTGGTTCTAGGTTTTGGAACGCAAAACTAGGCAACTTAATAATTTAAAACCATAAATTAATTGATAAACGGTACAGAGATTACCGTTAACACAAGAGAAGTTCGACCGAAATAATGTTTACTTAGACGTGACGTCATTCGCTCGCTTTTAATATAAAAATAAGAGCATTTTTAGAAACTTTTTAATCTATTTCATTATTTAAAGTCATAATTTCGGTGATTCATTGTTACTGCCATCACACCTCTTCTTAGAACTAGGCCGTATTTGTTTATCTTCTTTACGTACAACGGCTCTTTTAACGGAGAGAGTAAGTTCAAATTCTGCAAAATGCGCATTAAGTGTATATCTAAGTTGTGGACACCACCTATTATAAAAAGAGGTCTTTCGAGGGTAAAAATTTTCCTTGAATCACACATTACATTTTTATGAGAAAGAAAACCGGAGACAAAAGGTTCTGAAGATCGGCGGTTGAAAACACATTGAAATCTAGGAGAAACGAAAAAGTTTTTTCTGCTCTCCCTCTTTGGAAACATCCCAAAAAACTTGCTCTAATCTAACCGAACCTAACTTAATCTAACCTAACCCTAGCCTAAAAAAAATTGACTGGTACATTTTTTCTGACCTGGTTAGTCAATTAAATCATAATTTTTCAAATTAGAAATTCGTTTTCTAATTTTTTTACCCATATTTTATAGTAACAGACGTTTAGAATTCATTAAATCTCCGCCCATGTCTGGTGTATATTATTTTCCACGGCCAGTATAAACTAGAGGCGGGTGAGTATCAAAGGCGGGTGGAAGGCAGGCAATTAGATTGATGTACGGATGTTGATATCAGCCCAGCCGACACAAGATCAAAGGCTGACGCGCCGCACCAACACCACACTGACTGGCAAATTGATGTTCTGATGTTCGTGATGTCGATGTTTCTCTATCGATATTAGATACTAGAGATTTGAATTAGAGGACCGAAAACTTAATACTATTAACGGAAATTTGGCTTCAAACTACAATTTCCCAATGTTTAAACACAAACTGATATTTATTAGTATACGAGGCCTAGTCAAGAAGACAAAATACAATACGTACAAAAATATTTTTATTTATCGACGTAATCTCCACCTAGTTCCATGCACTTCTTCCACCCGCTTTCCAAAGCCTCCACACCTGTTTGAAAAAAAGAATCCTCAAGGTCTTCAAAATACTAGTTAACTGCAGATTCGACTTCTTTATTTGATGAAAATGTCTGGCCGAGGTGCGAGGTGTTTTTTTAGGTATGGAAACAGATGAAAGTCTGAAGGTGACAAATCAGGAGAATAAGCTGAGTGGGATAGCAATTCGAAACCACAATCACGGATTAAAGCCATAGACTTAACAGACGTGTGAACGCGAGCGTTGTCCCGATGGAACAAAACTTTCTTTCTCAGTAATCTTGGGTTTCTCTTTAATTTTTTGACGTAAACGACGCAAAAGGGTGCAATAGTAAGTCGAGTTTATTGTTTCGCTTTTCGGAAGGTAGTCCACCATAATAATACCTTTAGCATCCCAAAAAACTGACGCAATCAGTTTTCCAGCCGACAGAATTGTCTTTGGGGTCGGTTCACCAGATTTTTTTCCACTGCTTGGATTGTTGTTTTGACTCTGGAGTATAGTGGTAAACCGAGGTTTCGTCCATTGTCACAAACCTGTTAAGAAAATCTTGCGGATCAGCCTCAAACATCTCCAAACAGTCGCGAGAAATCGTGAGTCGAATTTGTTTTTGTTCAACTGAAAGCAATCTGGGGACTCACCTAGCGGAAACCTTAGAAATTTCGAGTATGTTGGTAATGATGTTTTGTGTTCGTTCATACGAGGTGCCTATAGTGTCTGCAATCTCCCTGATAGTTAATCTACGGGCTTTCAATATGAAATCGCACACTTTGCCGATGTTTTTTCAGTCGTAGACGTCGTGGGCCGACCGGAGCGAGAGTCATTTTCGATGCTCTCTCGCCCACGTTTAAATTCTGCAACCCATTTTTTCAGAGTGGTATATGATGGAGCGGATTCCCCTAGTGTTTTTTTCATATCATCGTGGATCTCCTTTGGTGTTAATCTTTTTTTAAACAGATACTTGATGACCGCACGTTTTTCCAAAAATGCTGCACCTGGTCTCACTAAACTCGTTCTAATCTAAAAACCACAAATTCTACAGCAACAGAATTTTACACTGTGACAACCCAAGAAAGTACGAACTTATTGAGGGTACTATAATAAAAATATTATAATTATTTTTTGGTGAGGCCGCGAACTTTCCAATTCATCTTCGTACATACATTTAAAATGCTTTATTAAGTTTTACTTTTAGGCGATCTAATGCCTTAATAGAACGCTAGAAAAGAGGTTTTTTTTTTTTAAATCCAAACTGGAACGGCTATCAATTTTTATAAACGAAATTAAAACGGTTTCAGCGCAGCTAAGCTTGGCAAAAACAAATAAATCAGTGGAAATATATTGAGGCACTTATTTTAATGGAAAGCTCTCACATTTATCAAAGTTCCGGTTGGCGCTCGTTACGCGAAGACATTATTTATGAGAAGAGGAAATAGTTATTTCAATCGTTACTTCCAGAGTACGTGCACAAGGGCCACTGCTTGTGCCAGAGGACTTCCTAATAGAAGAATTAACAGTTTAGTTGGTGGGCAGATGATAGTTTATATAATTTTATTACTAATTAAATCCATGTATTTAAAACAACCGAGGCTCCGCAAGATTAACAGTGGACTTAAGGAAGGACGGCTGGTAACGATGAGTTACGATTTGGTTCAATATAAGTGTTTTTTTGGTTCAATATAAATTTCTAATCCAGAGCTTTTCAGCTAATAGAGAAAAAAGTAAATAACTTTATATTTATTAACAGCTTTAATAAGGTATTTAAAACCACATATATCCTAAGTTGGGAATGTGGAATCTTTGGCATAATGACACTACTCCGTATATATCACCACTACACCAAACACTTTATTTTTGCACTCGACGCGCGTTTCGCTAACCATGTTAGCTTCATCAGGAGCGATGATTGACTGACGGTCAACGCTCCTGATGAAGCTAACATACTTAGCGAAACGCGCGTCGAGTGCAAAAATAAAGTGTTTGGTGTAGTGGTGATATATATTGGGTAGTACATATATGCTGCGCTATTAAAATTAAGTGATAACACCGATATGCATTCCCAACAAGTTTTACTTTTTACCGCCGCTGTACGGACCCATTACACGATAACTTGTTTGTATAAATCATCGTTGAAATTTTGTCCAGCGCTTTCTATTTGTTTGTCCTTACCGCCCTCAAGGCAGATTCTACTAGATCATTAACGGGACGGAAAATGATTAATTTTTGTGTCTGAACAGACAACCATCCTGGTGCGATATTGTTTATTGACAACCTACTCCATTTCAAGTAAAGTTTAATTTTAATTTCTGCTTAACCTGTTTCTGTAATAAAAAAATTCTTTAGCTCTCATTTACAATCAGAGTATTTCGTGATTATAATGATATACGTCCGTAATGTACATACATATTTCCTAAATATTTCTTAAAATACACCATAAATTATTTAAAATATTTTAAGGTAGGGAATAAAGTCAAAAATAGTTTCATAGTTTTCACGGTTTTAATATATGTTCAGACAATAAAGTTAGCGATAACTTTGAGATATATTCAGACACTGATATATATATATATATATATATATATATATATATATATATATATATATATATATTTATATATATATATATATATATATATATATATATATATATATATATATATATATATATATATATATATATATATATATATATATATATATATATATATATATATATATATATATATATATATATATATATATATATATATATATATATATATATATATATATATATATATATATATATATATATATATATATATATATATGTATATGTATATATATATATATATATATATATATATATATATATATATATATATATATATATATATATATATATATATATATATATATATATATATATATATATATATATATATATATATATATATATGTATATGTATATATATATATATATATATATATATATATATATATATATATATATATATATATATATATATATATATATATATATATATATATATATATATATATATATATGTATATGTATATATATATATATATATATATATATATATATATATATATATATATATATATATATATGTATATGTATATATATATATATATATATATATATATATATATATATATATATATATATATATATATATATATATCTGGATGTCCCAAAAAACCAACGCAATACCTTCAAGGGCCGATAGGCCAGCTTATAGCCCGGCAGAATATGTAAATTTAGATTTCGAGATATTGGCACTTTTATGAATTTCATGAAAATCTACACCTCAGATCAATTTATTGAGTACCACAACTACATATATATCAAGGATTTTATACCTTCTCTCAGCCTTTGATTCCATCCGTTTCTATCTTCCCAGTCTCCATCTGTTAGACCCTATCCTCCATAGCCTCGTCCACATCGTCTCTCCACGATCGTCTGAGTCTTCCTCTTTTTCTTCTCCCTATAGGGCTCCACTCCGTTATTTTCTTTATCCACCTATTATCTTCGCTCCATCTTATGTATCCATACCATTTTAATCGTTTTTCTTCAATGGTGTTTATTGCGTTCTCTTTGATGTTCATTCTGCTTCTTATTTCTTCATTTGTTATTCTCTCCATACGTGTCACTCTACAACATCTTCTCCGCGTTAATTTTAGATTTATTTCTTTTGTTGATCGTCCATGTTTCTGACCCGTATGTCATTATTTTTTTATTATTGATTTTTATATGCCTGTTTTGTTTCTCTTTGTAATGTGCTTGTCCCACAGGATCGAATTTAATTGTCTTATGCATGTCCGCGTTTGTCCTAATCTAGATTTAATCTCTTGTTCTGATGTTGCGTTTTTTGAAATAATAGTTCCTAAATATTTAAATCTATCGGTTCCTTTGATTATTGTTTCGTTATCGACTTCTAGATTCTCCACGTTTCCCTCCTTTGTTGTTAGATATTCCGTTTTATCAAAGTTTATTGCTAATCTTGCTTTAGTGTATTCTTCTTTCAGTTTTCTTACCATATAACTGAGGTCTTCCTCATCTTGCGCTATGATTACTTGGTCGTCTGCGAAACTTAGTGTATATAAGTAATCTTCTCGTATTGGGACTCCCATTCCACTACATTTTTGCTTCCATTTTTTTAATGTTTGTTCGAGGTATATTTTGAATAATGTTGCGAATGTAGAGCATCCTTGTAATAGGCCTTTTGATGTTTGGAGTCTCTTCCCTATTTTATGTCCTATTTTTATGTTCACTGTGTTATTTTCGTAGAGAGCTTTTACTGCGTATATTAGTTTTTTGTCAATGCCTATTTCTTTCATTGCGTTCCATAATCTTTGTCTTGGTACTGAGTCATAGGCCTTTCTTATGTCTATGAAGGCTAAATGAACTTCTCTATTCTTTGCCAGTTTCTTTTCCATTGTTTGTTTTATAGTGGTCACTTCGATGTTGCAGACAAGGAACGTGGAAAACCGCCAAAAAAATACGAAGATGTCGAATTGCAAGCATTGATGGAAGAAGATGATTCACAAAGACAAAAACAACTCGCCGAGCAATTGGGCGTTAGTCAACAAGCTGTTTCCACGTGTGACATTTTGCTCGCTCGGTACAAAAGGAAGCCGTTTTTGCATCGTATAGTTACAGGAGATGAAAAGTGAATTTATTTTGAGAATCCCAAGCGCAAAAAATCATAGGTATCGCTTTGGCAGAAAGACGATGCTCTGTGTTTGATGGGACCAAAGGGGCGTGTTTTATTATGAGCTGTTAAAACCTGAGGAAACGGTTAATACTAAACGTTATCAACCACAATTGAGCGATTTGAACCGTTCGCTACTTGAAAAAAGGCCAGAATACTCAAAGAGGCAACACAAAGTCACTTTTCTTCATGACAATGCTCCATCACATACGGCAAAATCAGTTCGTGACACGTTGGAAACATTCAGCTGGGAAGTTCTACCCCATGCGGCTTACTCACCAGACTTGGCTCCTTCCGATTACCACTTGTTTGTAGCGATGGGTCACGCACTTGCTGAGCACTTTGGTTCGTATCAAGATGTGAAAAAATGGCTCGATGAATGGTTCGCAGCAAAAGGGAAAGATTTTTACTGGCGTGGTATTCACAAATTGCCTGAAAGATGGGGAAAATGTATAACAAGCCATGGAGGATACTTTGAATAAAGTACTTTTTATCATTCTTCCGAATTTAACATGTTTTTTTTTAAAAAAAATCCGCATTTCATACTTGTACACCTGGTAAATGTAATACCATTTTAGGAACTATATTAAATTAGCAAGCCAGGTGGGCTTGGCACATTTTTTTAGAGAATGAAGAGTCAAAGTTAGCTAATTAAAATGTTTTTACTCGTGATACTTGCAAAAATATTTTTTTTCCCCACAGAACAATTAATTTTACAGTGAAGTCTGCTTATAGCATATTTTCAGTTAAAGCGAACCATAAGACCGATGCAAATTTTTATCGGTTATAACGAACCCGGTTATAACGAACTTCCGGATAAAGCGAACCAAATTTGGATGTTTTGTGTCCGGTTATAACGAACTTGTTTCCTGCGCCTGCAGGAATAGGAGTCAGTCTGAGTTGTAACTTGAAGGCGATACATCGATACAAAGTTTATTAATAAATAGTCCAAAATGGGTGCGGCGAAGAAAAGTAAAACTTATCATTTTAATAACGATTGGAAGGAAGAATTTTTCTATTGTATGGTAAAGGATAAGTGCATTTGTCTCATTTGCCGTGTGTCAGTTGCAATACCTAAGCGTGGGAACTTAGAGAGGCATCATAAAACGGTTCTTAAAAACTATGAAAAGGATTTTCCGTCACAGAGTGAATTAAGAAAACGAAAAGACCTGTGCTCGATGTCGCGCGACTTGATTTAGAGAATTCACCGAAATTCGCTGGGAACCCCTATTCTGCTTGTTTCCGCCACGTCGCTAGTTCGAGCAGTATTATTTTCAATTCACTTGTGTTATGCGGTTCTAATGCATATTTCATCAAAATAGCAAAGTGAATGTTTCAATTTTTATTTTAAAATGAGTACACAAAAACGTTAAAAGACAAACACGATATTGTATGTATAAGGAACATAGAAAATGGAGTTAAACAAAGTGATGTTTTTAAACAGTTCTACCATATGGAAGAAGAGGCCGGAAATCTTATCAATCTATGATAAAAGAAACTTTAGTTGTAAAAAAGTAAGAAAATCTACACACTACCAAGTCGACAAAGGACTTCTTAAATAGTCTAGTCAAAAACGACATGAACATTTTCCTATTACCGGCTATTGAATTGTGAAGGAAAATAGAGAACACCGAGTTTAACTGTTCTAGGAGTTGGATTGAACGAATTTAAAAAACGATATAATATTAGTGGGGGTAAGATAGTAGCAGACACTGCAGGAGTGGATATGACTGATCAGTGGTTGGCCAATGTATGGCCGGAAATTCGAGAAAGTTATGAATATGCGGACATTTTTAATGCGGATGAAACGGGTTTGTTTTACAAGATGACGCCTGATAAGACATCAAAGTTTGTCGAAGAGAATTGTGCTGGTGGAAAATTATCAAAAGTAAGAATTACTGTGTTGGTAACTGCAAATATGTCTGGAACAGAGAAAAGAAAATTGTTCGTGATAGGAAAGTCCGCCAATCCCAGGTGTTTTAAAACAAACATTTACCAGTAAAGTACAAATCAAACAGTAAAGCCTGGATGATATCAGAAATTTTTAAAAACGAACTGATCGAATGGGACAAAAAACTAAAATTCACAAACAGAAAAATATTACTTTTGATTGACAACTGTCCAGCGCATCCTGGAGTTGATCTACAGCAAATAAAATTGGTTTTTATGCCTCCAAACACAAGTGCAAAGCTCCAGCCTATCGATCAAGGTGTGATACATTCTTTAAAATGTCATTATAGAAAGATTTTACTTATAAAAATGTTAGAGACGATCGATAAACGTAACATTTTTTCTGTAACTCTCTTGGACGCTATAAACTTTATCCATATGGCCTGGCAAAGAGTCAGTAGAGAAACCATTGCAAACTGTTTCAAGCATGGCGGATTTTTAAGATTTTACACAAAACTTAATCGTCGCTCTTAGGTCACTGTTCATTTTTCGACCGACTGTCACTTTAGGCGCAATATATCCACTTCTATTCCTCCTATTGTCATGAAAATTAGACATACTGTCTTTTCCCACGCATATTATATTCAATAGGTGGCGACACTAATATTGGCTATTTTAAAAAAGTCCTGTTTACTTTGAGACACACCGTGTACACTGTACATTAAATTAAACTTAAAAAAAGTAAATTTTTATTTTGTACATGGAAAACACTTCTTGCATTTGGTTTAGGACATTCTACTTTATACCAGACCAGTAATGGTAATTTTAATAAATTTATTCTTTACAGAAGAATGATTTAAAAATCACGATTAATAATGAAATATAATGTAAAACAAATTAGTAGTTTTGTTAAATAATCATTGTGTTATTTATAAATATTGTTTTAATATGACTATAAATTATTTATATTGAAATACTAATAATACTAAGAGTATTTTGTTTAATTTTAAATGTAAAATGAAAACTATCTAATTTGTGAAGTGTGAAATAAAATATATTTTAGGCTAGAAGTTATAATTGGATAAATTATAAAATTAATTACACAATATTACATGGGGTAAAAAGTCCTGAGACTTTCCGAGAGATGGCGGCACAAATAAAAAAAAAATTAGTCATGTAAACTCTCAGAAGATTCGTGTAAAATTTTTATGACATTTTGTATATTGGTTTGCAAGTTGCAGCTGTTTGAGCGACGCAACTTTTGATTTTTGAAAAATGATGGAACAAAAAGAATTTCATGGGCTGATTAAACATTGCTTTCTGATGGGAAAAAATACCGCCAGAACCCAAGAATGATCTGAGATGTGTTTTAGCAGATTTGCTCCGTCGAAAGCAACTATATGTCGATGATCTAGTAAACTTAAATGCCGTGGTTCAAGCACCGATAATGCACTACGTTTCGAACGTCCAAATGAGGTAGTCACTCCAAAAAACGCAAAAAACATCCACAATATTGTTCTGAATGACAGTAAAGTGAAAGTGAGAGAGACTGCTGACATAGTGAAGATATCAACAGAACGCGTGGGGCATATTTTGCATGAATATTTGCATATGAAAAAGCTCTGTGTCCGAGGGGTGCCGCGCACTCTCACGATTGATCAAAAACCGCAACGTTTCGAAGATTCAAAACGTTGTTTGGCACTGTTTCGGCGTAATCCAAAGGAGTTTTTGCGTCAATTCCTAAGACATAAATAGTAAAATTAAGAAAGAAAAAGAAAGCAGATAACAGGAAAATAAATAACTCAAAAAACAAAACAAAGACCACCTGGAATATAATCAATTTTTTAAATGGCAAAAACCAAAATAGTTCCAAAAGATACATTAACCAAATATGCACAGATAATGTAACTCTTACTGATGCAGAAGACATAGCAAGCAACTTTAGTAATTATTTATCTACTGTTGTTTATCACAGGAATGCACTGTATCAAAAAAATGTTTTGATGCCTTTCAATATACTAATGTAACTTCACAGGATGTTAGGTCTGCCATAAAAATGTTACCCAATAAAAAATCAACGCGACCAGATGAGATACCTATTGCTTTGTTAAAGAGATGTTCGCCTAAAGTAATTGCTTGCCTGGTTAATTTAATAAATATATCTGTTTATGAAGGTATTTTCCCTTTACGACTGAAAGAGGCTAATATTTTACCTGTATTTAAAGAGGGCGATCTTCTTTTAATTGAAAATTATAGGCCTATATCTTTACTTGACTGTTTTTCAAAGGTTTTCGAAAAAGTTATTTACAATAAGATAACTCCATTTCTTGATAATAACAAAGTTCTAACCTCACACCAGCACGGGTTTAGAGAAAAGCACTCTACAGAGACCGCAGCGATCGACTTTATAAAGAATATATATAAAAAACTTGATATAAATGAGAAAGTAGTAGCTCTACTATTTGATCTAACAAGGGCATTTGACACAATAGACCCAGGCTTTGTTGTTAAAAAATTTGAAAGGCTAGCTATTAGAGGACCACTAAATAAATGGTTTAATTCTTTTTTGAAGGGTAGAAACTTTAAAATAAAAATTGGTAAATTTTTTCGCAAATGACAAACTATGACTTAGAGACCCCTCAAGGTAGTGTCCTAGGTCCTCTAATTTTCTTGTTGTTCATAAACGACTTACCTGAATACATTTCATATGGAATCGTTTTTATGTTCGCTGACGATACGACCATAATCATCTCAGCCAAAGATGAGAAACTTTTGGAGAAAAAAAATTAAAATAATATTGACTGAGTTCTCAAACTGGTGTAAAAAGAATAACCTTATAATAAATCTATCAAGGCCGTGTCCATGGAATTTAAGACAAAAATGCGCAAACCAATAAACCTAAATATTGTATTTAATAATATGAATTTGCTTGTTAGCCATAGTTCAAAGTTTTTAGGAATCATAATAGATTCTAACCTCGAATGAAGTTTGCACATAGATGACGTTTGCTTAAGACTAAATAAATGTTTTTTTATGATAAAATCTTTAAAAAACTCATTAAGTGTTCCCAATCTCATAACTGTCTATTACGCTAATGCGTACCCAGCCATATCCTATGGTCTGGCGGTTTGGGGAAGTGCGCAGGAACTGGACAGAGCGCTGGTAATGCAAAAACGAACCATGAGACTAATTTTTAGTATGCCATATAACGCATCCTGTAGGGAAGTCTTTAAGAATAGAAAAATATTAACAGTTACAAGTATGTATATATGTAAACCCTTAATGTATATCTATCAAAATCAAGATAGCTTCATGTCGCATAGATCTTTTCATCGTTATCCGACTCGAAACAGAGAAAATTTTTTTATATTGAAAAACACAATCATGAATATGTTAAAAAAACTAGACATTACTTAGGTTGCAGACTGTTTAACTTACTGCCGGAAAATGCAAAAAGGATTGAATCTATGGCACGTTTTAAAAATCAAATAAAAACTATACTATTAAGCAAAACTTTTTATTCTGTAACTGAATTTGAAAGTTATCTGCTGGTGTGAATGTTATTCTCTATAAAATCCTTACTTAATTAAAGCATCTTCAGTATGTATTTTGTTTGTTATAAATATGTATGTTATGTTTTTTGTTATATCTTGTATTTACTGTGTATAATGTGTTTAATAGTAAGATTTCTTATTTTTTTTTCTATATATTATTTTTGATATTACCTAAGATGGGATCATACATCCTTTTGATGACATGTCTTATCTACAACTTTTGTAGCTGAAAAGATGAATAAATTGTCTAATAATGAAAGAAACATAGATCTACTATTATACCTAAACATCAGCTGGAACAATTTTAGCAAGTATGTATAATCGAGGTGTCCGTTACTTTGTGACAGTATATTTTAAAGTTTTAAATGAAATGAAACGAATTATTTTGTTATTTGTCACTTATTTTTTGTTTATCTGCTACTGCAGTTTCGTAAGTTTTCTACATTGTCAAGCGTAATACTAAAAACTAAGGTGGTTAATTTGCGATTTAAAACAAATTTCCAGGTACAGTTTGGAATTACCCATCATTAAATTTAGGTGAACTTAAATTAAAATTATTTTATAAGTAGTAAAAAGTTTTTTTAAAGTTTTTTATGATTATAGATGTTTCTACAGAAGTTTTCTGCCAAATTTCAATAGATTTCAATATATTCTTAAACCTTTTTATAAAATTCCTTCATCAAAAATATATCTAAAAAAAAACACTTCTAAAATACGTCAAACAGGGTGGAATTCTGAACATTTATTTGATTATTTAAGAGGGTTGTATCCTTATTTTTATGGTGTTCGTAGATCTCTATAGCTTCAAAAATATTTAATTTTCTTTCTTTTATGTAATATTTGTGGATTATTTATGTGATGGAAAAATATGACCTGTTTGATGGAAGTGGTTAGCAAAGTTGAAATTTTTTTCGTTTAATCTAAAAGATGTTTGGTGTTCCTTAAATCTAGTATCGAAATTACTTCCTTTGGCCTATATAACAGCTATTACATTCATTACATGACAGTTTGTAAACTCCAGAGTCTTTGTATTTATGAGTTTTGTCTTTTACATGGAAAAAGAGGGAGGAAAGTTTTTGGGGTGATTTAAAAGCGATATTTATGTTGTCTTTTGCGAGTATATATGCAATTTTATTAGAAATTGGTTCGAAATATGTCAATGAGGAGAAAGTTTATTTTTTATCGTTTTGAACGTGTGGATAAATAGGTCTTATTTTTTGTTAGATTATCTGTTTTTTTTCTGAAATCCGTTGTTGTAAGCAATATTCTTGATTATATCTAATTTTTTTCTCTAAATTTTGTTTATTTAAAGGGCTGGAAAATGCTCTGTGAATCATTGATCTATAAGCTGCGAGTTTATGTGAGTTGGGGTGGCCTGAATTATTGGGAATAGTGGGCTTTCTAAAAATATCGAAGGAGAGTTTATTATTATCTTTGGTGATGGAGAGGTCTAAGAAGTTTTTTTGTTATTCATTTCTTTTTCTAATGTGAATGTATTTCATTCAGGCAATTTAGGGTGGGTTGGAGGGACTCATCGTCTTCTTTAAAACAGACCAATATGTCGTCTACAAACTTTTTGTAGATATTGGAAGATCTATGAAATAAGTATATCGCTCTTGAAGAAAACTATGTTGAAGAATAAAATCGATTTTTGGTAAAAACATTGTTTTTTCTTCAAAAGTCGCCGAATTTTCCACCCAATGATGTATGTCCGGTTTTATAAGCTCCCGTCAAACGTAAAACTTTTGTAGCCTGCATCTGAAGCCTCTTTCTACCAACACATACGAGTCTGAAAGTATGAGGCAAACTTGTTTCGATATTGCTATTTATTAGAAAATTATTTCCTCAGCACCTCCACTACGGAAATATCATATTTTACTCCTTAAATCCACTTATAAAATCTGACATTTTTACCTCATTAATTTTCTATGGCAACTTTATTAAGGCACACACAGACAGTTGGGCGTAACTGTCGTTAATCAAGAAGCGCGATTTCAATTGAAATGGGCGTAAACTCCATTCTGAAGGGCCATTAGTCTTTTGGAAAGCAATTGGCGAAAAGGCCTGTCTCTATCGAATGTTGGCTAATTTGTCTCTCGGCACTTTGTTGTAGCCCTCTTTTAGCGTTGTTCTGTTCGTAGTTTGCTTAATGGGATCGTAATTTCGACTGTTTTAATTCTGGAGCATACTCTGTCTAAGCGTCTACGGAAAGGGTTTTTATAATAATAATTTAACCTTTGATAATTTTTTTTTCATGTAGATCTAAAATGACAAATTAATAAACTAAAAACAATCATGTAATGAGCCGAGTTTACTTATAAAGGAATTATATTTTTAATATATATGATTTCTTATCTTTCGAAAAACTAATAAACACTCTTAAGTGCCGATATAGGACGAGTTTCGCTCTATTGGATCTTATCAGTAGATGTAGCTCAGGCAGTTTCAACCATTTCACAGCACAACTCTGAAGACCTGTATTCTAAGTTCCTAAGTCATCAAACGATACCAGCACAGTCAACTGCGCTAACCTTTAGAATCAACAAAATCAACTGGGAAGCAATACAGTAAAAAAATATACTACCCAAAACTATAATAGTGACTTCGCTATCAGACGATAAGAAACGTAACAAACTAAAGTTTGTTACGTTTTCACGTTCACTTTTAAAGGGATTATATTTTTAACAAATATGACTGGACAGCAGGCATCATAACCCCAACATATAAGAAAGGAGACACTACAGATTGTAATAACTACAGAGGGATAACCCTAACTAGCACTGTGTCAAAAGTATATAGTAGGATACTAGAAAAAAGACTAAGAAAGAAACTTGAACATACATTGGAAGAAACGCAGGTTGGCTTTCGTCCAGGTAGAGGGGCGAATGATGCAATATTTATAGTGAGGCAGTTATGTGAAAAAGCAATAGGAGAAGATAGAGAAATTCACTTGGGTTTTATAGACCTACAAAAGGCTTTCGACAAGAATAAAAGAGAAGCGTATGGGAAACAATGAGAAAAAGAGAAATATCAGAAATAATAATAAAGAGCGTACAGAGTTTATACAAAGAATCAACAAATTATATAAGAACAAGACAAGACTGATCTGATATATTTGAAAGAACTATGGGGCTTAGACAGGGATGCATCCTGAGCCCCATGCTTTTCTCAATAGTTCTGGATGAAGCAATAAAGGAAGCAAGGAAGAAAGGGGTAAGATAGACCATTGAAAAATGAAAAAGATAGAAATATCAGAACTATGCTAGGCAGATGACATGGTTATTATAGCAAAAGACGAGGAAATGCTTAATAGGAACATACGGATACATAAAGAAGGATTGGAAAAAATAAACATGAAAATTAATAAAGAAAAGACAAAGACTATGATAATAGGAAAACAAAAACGACATGAAATAAAGGCAGGGGAGGAAAGGCTGGACCAAGTGGAGAAGTTTAAATATTTGGGATCAACAATATCGAAGGATGGAAGGATGGAAGGATGGAAGAAGAGATCTAGGTGAGAATAATAACAGGAGAAAGATTATTTAATAGTATAAAGAATACATTCCTAGGAAAGAGATATAAAACAATATTAAAGCCCAAGTATTCGAGAAGATTGCAACACCAATACGTTTATATGGAGGAGAAACATAGACAATGACAGAAAGCATGAAGAGAAAGATAACGGCTACAGAAATGAGATCCATAAGGAAAATAGAGGACAAAACAAGGATGGACAGGGTTAAGAATATACAACTTTTGAATTTGAATCAGAAACCAATGGTGGAAAAGGTTGAAGAAGCACAACTAAGATGGTATGGACACATTGAAAGGATGCCTAAACAAAGAATAGTTAGACAAGTGTTTGAAGTCAAAGTGAACAAGAAAAGAACAAGATGTCGATCCAGAAGGGCATGGTTGCGGGATGTTACAGAGGCAGTGGCCACAAGAGGAATAGAGTGGGAACACGCAAGGCGAGCCACACAGGATAAAAAGAGGTGGAAGGAAATATGGAAAAGACAAATATAGAATAACTCAACTTCACAGGCCTTACACCCCTAAAGGAGTCCAAAGGCATAAGGATTAAGTAGGTATGATTTCTTATTTTTTGTAAAAAAATAATGGACACACACTCTCTAAGTGCCGATATAGGACGAGTTTCGTTCTATTGGATCTCATCAGTAGATGTAGCCCAGGCAGCTTCAACCGTTCCACAGCACAACTCTGAAGCCCTATATTCTAAGTTTCTAAGTCATCGGACGATACCAGCACAGTTAACTGCGCTAACCCTTAGAACCAATCAACCGGAAAACAATTCAGTAAAAAAATATACTACCCAAAACTATAATAGTGACCCTTCGCTATCAGACGATGAGAAACGTAACAAAATAAAGTAACCATCATTTTAAATAACACAGCCTCTCCGACATAGAGCTGATGAGATCCAATAGATCAGAAGGCGTCCGAGATTGGCACATGGTAAGTGAGCGCTCAGTGAGAAATATTACTGTGACTTTTTGTTACTCTATGGACGTTATACTTTTTGTTTGTTATAGTAATTGCTGCGCTTGACACGCCCCCTGGTGTGAGTTGTGTGAAATGGCTAGAGGGGGAGATGCCGTGTTCCCGTTTTCTTATTTGGACACGTGATATGTGTCCAGGACAATAAAAAGTCTAAAAAATAAAGTCAGTCGGGGATGATAATTTACCAATGCGTATTATTAGAGAGGTTACTGATTCTATCTCAGAACCTTTATCCTATATCATTAATTTATGTTTTGACACAGATGTATATCCGGAACTTCCAAAAAATGCCTTAATAAAAGCAATACACAAAATGGGGGTTTACATGAACAGCCAAAATGGAATTCGAAAAAATAAATTTACAGTTAGAGCGGTTTATCAAGCATTAACTCATATATTAAGTTCTTTAAATAATAAGAAGCTCACAATGCCCATGTGCATTGACCTTTCAAAGGCGTTTGATAGTGTCAATCATAACACCCTAAGTTCCAAACTGGAATCGTATGATGTTCGGCGAAATGCGTTGAATTTGTTAGCATCCTACCTGGAAAATCGGACACAACAGGTTATGGAAATTGATGATTTTGGTAGGCCTATAATTTCCCACAAGATCGGGGTTTCGAGGGGTGTTCCTCAGGGATCAATATTAGGACCTCTCTTATACATTATATATACGAATGAATTCAGTAGAATATCCGGAGAATTCACTATACTTTACGCAGATGACACTACATTGATCTTTAGTGAGGAGAGCCCGCACGCAATGCTGACCAGGGTGCAAGGGGCGTGCGAAGCTTTTGATGGATACTTTTCAGCTCATGACTTATTAATAAACGCTCAAAAAAACACAATGCCTATTCTTCGGCAATAGAATAGAAAACACTCTATCTTTTACATATCGAAATATTAATGTCCAATCGTCCGAACCTGTTTCCCTCTTGGGGGTGGAAATAGAGCAGAGACTGGACTGGAGAGCGCATGTTGAGAATGTGGCGTTGAATGTTTCAAGGTATTGCTATGCTTTAAGAATTATTTCTGAAAATGTTGGAGTCGATGCTGATCTGTCAGCTTATCATGCCTTCATACAGTCAAGAATGAGATACGGTCTTATCTTTTGGGTAATTCACCGGAAATTGAAAGAGTTGTAATTCTTCAGAAAAAATGTATTAGAGGTATATTTGGAATGAAGCCGCGTGATAGCTGTAGGAATGTGTTTAGAGGCAGAAAGATCTTAACCATTATTTCTATGTATATCTTGGACAGTTTTCTGTTTGTTCACACCAACAGCGATATTTTTGAGACTTACATGAACAATCACAGGTATGCCACTAGACATACAAGGGTACTAGGAAAGTTTTGCAATATGACGCAACAATGAATCGCAGGTAGCTGCTTGTTGCTGTATGTTGAGACATATTCATACGTGCATAGTAGCCGCCGCGCCAAGTCGATGGGCTCAGTTATTCATTAGCAGTGAGAGTGTAAAGTGCTTGCGATGGCATCGTGGTCACGAAATGAGTTTTGTGTTATAATTTCGTGCGTGGTTTAAACATAGACCAGTGCTTAGAAGAAATGACTTTTGCACTAGGTGATGTTTCTCCTGGGGGGGGGGGGGGGGGGGGGGGGGGGGGGGTGGGGGGGGGGGTGTGGGGGGTGGGGGGGTGGGGGGGTCGGTGGGGGGGGGGGGGGGGGGGGTGGTGGGAGCGGGGGGGGAGGGTTGGGGGGTGGGGGGGGGGGGGGGGGGGGTGGGGGGGGGGGTCAGATATTCTTAGCATGTGAGAGAGTTAAAGTGCTTGCGATGGCATCGTGGTCACCAAATGTGTTTTGTGTTATAATTTGTGCGTGGTTTAAACATATAGACCAGTGCATTAGAAGAAATTGACTTTTGAACTAGGTGATCGTACAATGATATTCAGGTGGTATAGAGAATTCCAAAGGGGAAATTTCACTCTGGAGGATGCTGAGAGGCCAGGAAGGCCACGAACGTCAGTTACGGAGGAAAACGTTACTGCTGTGAGGAAAATACTTGACGAGGACAGGCGAGTGACCTACCAACAGATAGAGGGTACTTTAGACCTAAATGCACCAGCAATTTGTTCGATTCTGCATGATCATTTGCACGGGAAGAAACTTTGTTCTCTCTGGGTGCCACATCGACTGACTGAAGGGCAGAGACACGACGTGTGACTTGGTGCCGGGAGATGCTAAAAAAGTTTGATAAGGGACAATCTCGGTATGTGAACAACATCGTGACAGGTGACGAGACTTGGCTGTACTATTACGATGTGCCGACTCAAAACAAAGTTTGCGTCTTTGATGATGAGGACACACCCGTAGTTGTTAGAAAATCCCGATCTGTAAAGAAGAAAATGATAGCTATATTTTTCAAATCGAGTGGAATTGTGGAACGTGTCGTTTTGGACTCACAGAAGACAGTCACAGCTAAGTGGTATACTGAACAGTACCTGCCTAAAGTCATTGGATCTATGAAGAACCTGCGGCTAAAGTCAAGAATGGACACCTGGTTCCTCCATCACGATAATGCTCCAGCTTGCACCGAATATTTGACCACGACAGGACTGAAACTTCTCGAGCACCCTCCCTACAGTCCTGACCTTGCTCCCTGTGACTTTGCACTGTTCCTGCATGTGAAAATGAAACTAAAAGGGAGGCGGTTTTCCAGTGATGAGGACCTTCTGCGGGCTTGAGACAACGAGTGTGCTTTATTCCCTAGTGAAACTTGGCAGAACTGGTTTAGAGATTGGTTTTGGAGGATGGAGAGGGCTATTGAATGTAGAGGAAATTACTTTGAAAAAATTAAATAAACACAGCTGTATTGCAAAACTTAGCTAGTACCCTTTGTAAATTGAATCTGCTTCCCGAAAAGTGTAATTACTACTAATTACAGCTACATACAGAAAAATGTTAATTATGTCATATTAAAGATATTTGGTATAATAGTTTCCCAGAGAGTGTAGGTACGTTATGTAAAACGGAAGTAAAGAGATTTTTAACCAAATATCTACTTGAAGGAGCTTATTACTCATTAAATGCTTCCGATTGAAATTAGCAGAGGGGTTTGATAGCTTTGTCAGCAGAGGTGGTTTCTTATCTTTTCCGTCGTGCCTCTTATTTCATTGTGTCTTTGTTACTATACTGTAATTTTGCTCTTAAAGTGTTTTTACTTATTTATTATTTTTTCTTTTTTCTTTTATTTAGTTATAGGTTATTGTAATCTTAGTTAACATTGTTTAATGCCTATTGGCTTATAAGTGTAACCTACTGTTATATGAAAACAAATAAATTATTATCTATCTATCTATCTATTCACGTTAATTTTTAATATCTCGTGTTGTCTGATAGCTAGAGGTTTCTACTTTAACTTTGGTTGGTATTATAGTGCATTTTACTGCACTGGAAGTGACTTCTTGCTTCCGAGTTGTTTCTGTTGCTGTCACGAGATGCCGCTGGCGTGAGACCTTTTAAAATATAAGGTTTCAGTATAGCTGTGTCAATGCTACAGAACGCTCCACGCAGCTTAGCTTACTTCTAGCTGATGAGAGCCAAGAGAGAGACCGATGGAAATTAGAAACTGTACTCTCCACTATCTGGGAACCCTGAAGCATGAACATACCCAAAAATTAGTGAATGTGTTTTTTTCTGAAACAAAATACTTAGCATGTAACTTCCGGAAGAGCTTGACAGTCAAGTTGGGTAATACCGAAAACAAGGCGTTTCAATTCCATTAACGAAGCTATAACCTTAAAAATATATATTTCACTGACCAGAATGACCAGTTTTGATTTTTCTGTCAGAAATAATTTATTTTTAAGCAATTACCCGACCCAAACGGGTCATGGTAATAAAAAGTTCGAATTTCATTGCTGTTTTCGAAACATATAAAATTTATGGTGTAACAAAAGGCAAGATCATTCATCAAAGCCAGCCGTAGAAATCAATAATGACAGACACATAATAATTACAATTGTTTATTTAATGAAATATGACGCTCACGGCACGATGTCATTAATCTTTTTTTATGATGCTGTCCGAGGCGCAATATTACGGTTGAATGATGGTTATACGCTACGTTTTTGCTCGTAAATTATGTTAGCTCACCTTTTTATACAGAGTGGGTGAAATGAAGTCTAAAGGTTCAAGGTGAATTTTTTTTTTAACTTTCAGCACTAAGAGAACACTGTCAAGTTATTTGGTGAGATGTATTTTGCTAAATACTGCAGCACAGCCGTTTTGGCGTCGTCGTCGGTGTCATAGCGCTGACCGCCACGGTGTAAGTGCAGGAATAAATAGTAGTTACATGGCGTCAGGTTAGGGCTATACGGGGTGTGATCAAGTTGTTCACAATCATATGACACGATGCGATCTTGAGTTCGTTGAGCCACGTGTGGACAAGCATTGTCGTAAAGCAAAACAACTTCTCTACTGAACATTCCGCGCGATTTGTTTTGGATTACACTAATCTGCCGATGAATTTCGGCCGCTCTCGCGTCTCTTGCAATTTAAGAATCGAATCGCAGCGCCTATTTCACAATCCGCGGAATTTTTAATGGTCTGAGGCATTTTAAACACGCACAACCAAACGTAAACTCGGACGAATGCTTCTATAATGGTATCTGTGGCTAACCAATAAGTGCAGGTACTCAGTGCGCATGCGCGGAATGGCTGCTGGGTTCATCCAGTGCTGGATATAGGTCTCTTCTAGTTCTTTCCATGTGTTTCTGTCTTTAGCTTTTCGTGTCCACTGTCTTCCCGCTATCGCCTTCGCATCGTCAATCCATCTTTTCTGGGGACGTCCCACGCTTCTCTTCGTTCCGCTTGGTCTCCAATACATTATTCTATGCGTCCACCTTTCCGTATCTTCGCTCGCCACATGTCCAATCCTCTGTCATTTAAGAGCTGCTATTCGCTCCATAACATCCATTATTTTGGTTTTATCCCTTATGAAACAGTTACGTATTTTATCTCTTGTGCTGACACCCAACAAGTGACTCTTAATCGTTCTGCTATCTTCCTCGTTAAAGCCATGGTTTCCAAACCGTATGTAATTGCCGGTAGTACACAGCTGTCGAATGTTTTCCTTTTCAAGTGTATTGGTATTTCCTTATCTTTAAACATGAAGCTCAGTTTCCCGAATCCTATCCATGCTAGCTGAATTCTACGTTTAATTTCTGTACTTTGGTTTTCTTTACCTATTTTGATTTTATGTCCGAGATATATGTAGTGTTCAACTTTCTCTATGACTCCATTATCTACAATGATATCATGTTGACTACTACTTATGATTTTAGTTTTGTTTAAGTTCATTTTAAGTCCTATTTTCCTAGATTGTTCATCTAGCGTGTTAATCATGATGTTTAGTTCTTGGACATCGGTACTCATTAGGACTATATCATCGACATATCTTAGATGGTTTAGGTGTATCCCATCAATATTGAGACCTCTTTCTTCCCAATCCAAGTTGGGCCAGGGTGAATAGCTTAGGCGAGGTATTTTTAGTGTTCCGTACGGAACACTTCGGTGTCTGTCTGTCTGTCTGTCTGTCACACCCGATTTTCTCCGAAACTATTTGCATAGAAAGTTGAAATTTGGTAATAATATAGGAATTGATGGCCTCATCAGAGGCATGTAGTTTTAAGAGTTAAATTTTGACTTAAGGGGTTAGTTTTGGGGGTGAAATCGGAAGTGAAAAAAAAAAATGTTTACTAGGTCATCGAGTGTGGCGTCAAACGAAAGCTTGTGAAAACCCGCGTAAAAAATATATATATAATGTAATACTTGCGCGCACTTTTCTTTGTATTATTTTTAAAAAATCGCGAAAAATCGCTGTCCCCGCGCCTTATCTCGAAAAGTACTTATCAAAAAATTTTGAAAAAATTTCGGAATATTCTCCACGGGTTGTAGATTGAACGAAAATTATCACGAGTGCATTACCTTTAATAATTTTTCTGGTATTTAAAAAAATCAAAAATTTCAAGGTCATCAGATTTCAGTAAAGATTGGAAACAAACTTTGTTGAAAACTCATTTGGGGTGTGTTTTGTGAAGTCACTGATCATTTTATACATCTGTAACAAATTTTTTTATTTTAAAAGCAATCAACGTACGGAACACTAATTGCGCAAGTTCAACTTGCACTTGACCGGTTATTTTTATTATTTTTATTTTCTTGGGTTTGGAGGTCAATTATAGAATAAAACTTCCTAAATTTTATTGTGATCCTTTCCTTTTATTGACGTTTCGGCACAGTTTGCCTTTCTCAACATTTTTTTATTTTTTTTTGTCTGGTTTGGCTTGAACGTGGATGTTTAGGTTAATATTTATCTTTGCCCATCTCACTGAATCACAACGTACTCTTTTTTTTTTCATTTTTCGTTACACGAACCATATGTTAATTAGTTTTCATTGTCATTTATTTTATTTTAATATAAAAATTGGGACGAACACAACATGTAGACTGCATTTATAGTACAGTACTATAAATGCAGTCTACATGTTGTGTTCGTCCCAGTTTTTTAAATTAAAATAAAATAAATGACAATGAAAACTAATTAACATATAGTTAAAGGATAAAATTTAGGAAGTTTCATTCTATAATTGACCTCCAAGCCCAAGAAAATTGAAAAATAAAAATAAAAAAATACATACAGGGTCAAAGAAAAATAACAAAATCATATATTGAAGATAAATTTATGACTTACACAAACAACATTATGGTTGGTGATTTTAATATAGATTTAAATAGAAACTCTATACATGGCAAAGAACTGGAAAATGTATTTAGCTCTGCAGCAATGAAACAAATTATAACATTTGATACAAGAATGAGTGAAAATTCCAGTACGAAAATAGATCATCTATACACAGATATAAACAACGTAACAAGTACTAAATTAAAAAACGATCAAATATCAGATCATGAAACAATATTATTCAAAATACCAATTGTGAAAAAGTACAAAATGAGGTTAACGAAAAAAATTATTTCCTGGGAAAACTATGACTGTGATAAAATTATCGAAATGTTACGAATGATAAATTTCGGTGATATGTTAAACGGTGATATAGGCCACGCATTGAAGGATATTATGTTATCGCTAACTGAAGAAAACACCGCAAATATAAAGTTGATGAACAAATGGTATGATTGGGAACTGACAGAAATACATAGAATAAAGTATGAAAAATACCAAATAGCCAAAATAACTAATGATTGGGAAGATTACAAGACAGTGAAAAAATTATTTAAAAATATGATTAAACAGAAGAAAGTGCAATATGTACAGAATAAAATTGAAAATAATCAAAGAAACAGCAGAGAAATGTGGAGAGTTTTAAAAGAAGAAATTTGTATGTCAAAAAGTACCAGCGCAATAAACAGAATCGTTATGAATGGTAAAATAATTGAAAATGAAAAAGAAATTGTTGAACTTTTAAATAAATTCTTTGTTCAGAGTGACAGAGTGACATTAAAAAAGGTATAGACGTTGTGCAGAATACTATGGGAAATACAAATATAAATTAATCAACAATTTAAATTTCAAACAGTAGATAGTAACGAATTAATTGAAATAGTTAAAAAATTTAAAAATAAAATTGGCGGTAAGAATATTTTATCTGAAGGTGTAATTAAACATTCTATAACGTACACGGCTTTTTTTTACGCCAATATCATCAATAATAGCATGCTTCAAGGAAAAGTGCCTAACGAATGGAAAATTTCCAAAATTGTGCCAATTGAAAAAATAAAATATATTATGAAACCTGAAGAGATGCGGCTAATAAATACGCTTCCAAGTGACGAAAAAATCCTTGAAACAGTGATAAAAAATCAGTTACTGCAATATTTGAATGATAACAATATTATTATTCCAGAGCAATCGGATTTAGAATTAACTTTCATAGATTTAAAAAGAGCATTTGAAACTATAGATAAAAAATTATTGCTTACGAAACTACGCAAAATTGGAGTGCGTGATATGGAATTAAAATGGTTTGAAGATTATCTATCGAATAGAAAGCAACAAACAAAAATTGGAAACACGACATCATCAGCGATACCAGTGAATATTGGTCTACCGCAAGGCTCTGTCCTTGCGCCGGTACTGTTTCTCATATACATAAATGACATTAAAGACGGTTTAAAGTACGGGGATGTTAGACTAATTGCAGACGATGCACTGATTGCAATTAGTGATGTTAGTTTGGATGTGGCTATTAATAAAATGCAGTCTTATATGAATATTCTTTACAAGTGATGTGTATAAATATGTTAAAACTAAATACAGATAAAACTAAATATATGATAATATCACACAATAACTATAATAATAATCATAAATTATACATAAATAATCGTGAAATAGAAACAGTAAACGAAATTAAATACTTGGGTATAATGATAGATTGTAAACCTAAATTTGATGCACACTTTCATTATTTAGTGAATAAAATAAACCAAAAACTTTATCTCATGTATAGAACTTGCAACACTATAAGTGAATACCATATATAGAAGCATAATTGAGTCACATTTTATTTATTGTCCTTCGGTATTATTTCTTGCTAAGGATATACAAATTGAACTACTGCAAAAACTTCACAACAAGGCAATGAGATTTATATTGCGGAAGCCTAGAGATACGCACATAAAATATATGTTAGATCGATTAAATTGGCTGAGTGTAAAGCAGAGCTTTTTTTATTACGCAATGAAATTCATCTTTAATATAAAGATAGAAAATTGTCCCCCATATTTGACCGACAAAATTAGATACGTCAATCAGATACACAACTACAACACCAGAGGAAGAAATGACTTCCGAGTAGTGGGAATTACAAATGAAGCTGATCGAGCAAATCTTTATTATAAAGGACTTAAACATTTTAATGACCTACCAAATAATATTAGAAATTGTGAAACCATAAATAAGTTTAACCAACTATTATATCGACATTGTAAGAATATGCCTATCCGATAGTTAAATTAGGTTCTAATGAACCGTAAATAAATAAATAAATAAATATATATATATATATATATATATATATATATATATATATATATATATATATATATATATATACATATATATATATATATATATATATATATATATATATATATATATATATATATATATATATGTATATATTGTTACAATAGAAATTTTTAGGGATTGTGGAACGTAATACGTTAAAATTCCGGGTTTCAATCCATCCGTCTGGCAATGAATTTCCCGAAAGAAACGTATTCCATTCGAGAGCTAGGTCATAACTCAGCAGAATAAGTAAATATGACCTTAGTGAAAAATCGTTAGACTTCGAGATATTGACACTTTCATGAATTTCGTGAAAATCTACAACTTAGATCAAGTTATTGAGTGCCACAACTACAAATTTCCGTATTTTAAGATTCTAATTATTGTTACGTAATCCTGAATAACCCTGCTGTTGATCACAGTTCAAAATAACGCCTGTGGGGAAAAACATTTTTGCAAGTATCGGGAGTAAAAATATTTTAATTAGCTAACTTTTTATACTCTAACGATTTTTGACTAAGGTCATATTTACATATTCCATATATAGGATGTTTTTTATAGAGGTATAGAACTTTGAAATGGAATAAAACAAAGATGAATTTTTTAAATTGACATGAAATTTACTTTATTCGAAAGATAATCTTCTGGCATTATAATTTAAATATGACTTCTGGCATATGACCGCCACGGCTGGCTCGGACGTAGTCTAATCTGGAGGTCCAATTTTCGATGACTTTTTCCAACATTTGTGGTCGTATATCGGCAATAACGCGGCGAATGTTGTCCTCCAAGTGGTCAATCGTTTCGGGCTTATCGGCATAGACTAGCGATTTCACATATCCCCACAGAAAATGGTCTAGCGGCGTTAAATCGCACGATCTTGGAGGCCAATTCACGGGTCCGAAACGTCAAACTATGCGGTTACCAAACGTTTCCTTCAATAAATCAATTGTGGCACGAGCTGTGTGACATGTTGCGCCGTCTTGTTGAAACCACAGCTCCTGCACATCATGGTTGTTCAATTGATGAACGAAAAAGTCAGTAATCATGGCTCTATAGCGGTCACCATTGACTGTAACGTTCTGACCAGCATCGTTTTTAAAGAAGTACGGACCAATGATTCCATCAGCCCATAAAGCACACCAAACACTCAGTTTTTCTGGATGTAACGGTGTCTCAACATACACTTGAGGATTATCATCACTCCAAATACGGCAGTTTTGTTTATTGACGTATCCATTCAAACAAAAGTGAGCTTCATCGCTAAACAAAATTCGCTTATGAAAATCGGGATCAACGGCAATCTTGTTTTGGGCCCATACGAATCTACGCCTTGCTAGGTGATCGTGTGGCTTCAATTGTTGCACGAGTTGGATTTTGTAAGCACGCAAAACCAAGATCTTTCCGCAAAATCTTCCATAAAGTGGATGGACACATATCCAATTCCTGTACACGATGGTGGATAGACTGATTCGGGTCTTCCTCTACGCTACGATCTACAGCAGCAATGACTTCTTCTGTGCGCACTGTACGACGTCTCTGTGGATGCGTATTATCATTTAGAGTAAACGTGGTGCGAAAATGTTCCATAGTTAATCGAATTAATTGCTCTGATGGACGATTATGTTGACCGTAAAATGAACGTAGTGCGCGTTACGTATTTCGAACAGAACCATGATTTTCAAAATAAATTTGCACAATTTGGAAGCGTTGTTTTGGCGTCAGTCTATTCATGTTGAAATGCCAAACCAAACTAAACATAAATCACTTGCCAGCTGACAAAATGGCCACCAGTTAAAAAAGTGTTGCCAACTTAAAGTTTTATACCTCTATAAAAAACACCCTTTATTATGGGCTGGTCTACCTGCCCTTTAAAGAACGTTGGCTTTTGGGACACTCTATATATATATATATATATATATATATATATATATATATATATATATATATATATATATATATATATATATGTATATAAATATATATATATATATATATATATATATATATATATATATATATATATATATATATATATATATAGACAGAGAGGGAATTAAGATTGTTTAGAGATTTGAATTAGATGTGAACATTGAATAAGTTGATAACATTTTTTTATCTCGCTTTTTTTGTTGTTTTAATACTCGTATTAAGCAGGAACAGTTTTTGACATTTTATGATTTTTTCCTTCTGTTACATTAGACTAGTTATTTTGTTTAACATAACTTTTCTTTTATGTGAACTAAGTAAGCAAAAATATTTTGATCTTACCAAACAATTTGTCTTGTTGTTGGTTTAGACATTTCGAGGTATTTCCTCGACATTTGCTGATCTTTTTTCATTAAAATTAAAATTAAAATGATGCTGGAACAAGAAAAATTTGCCGTCACCTCAGGCGTGCTTCAATTTCCTCTAAAATCAACAAATAAATTTCGAGATATGGAATCTGGCAGAATATGAAAAAATGTGAAAAACCATCTAGGCAAGGTGTATAAATAGTGGATAATGGTAAAGTAAATTTTATTTTCACGCGAAAATGGAATAAATTTATCATTAGGCGATACAGACTATAAGACAAAGAAAGAAACCACACGCTGGAATTGTAATGCAGGTTACTGAAAATTTCAAGGAAAAATAACACATTTATCGTAAAAAAAACTAACTTTTAATAAACACTATATAACAGTTACAACTACTACACCAAGCTTTATTTTTGCTCTCGATGTGCGTTTTGCCAACCATGTATTCATCACAAGCAATGATTGATTCCAGTTAGTTATTGCTCCTGATATAGCTAACATGGTTAGTGAAACGTAAGTAAATTGAAAGCATAAAATCTTATGAGGTTTATTTTCCCCACTCTCAATGAAACTAGGAAGCGTTTCCTTCTCTGGGACAACAGTTCTTGTGGAGTACAATGATTCTGAAATTTTGCAAGAAGTAGAAAACTACTTAAATTTCCACTAAATTGTTTTTAGTTTTAACACCATGACATGTTTCGCTTTACGCCAGCTTCTTCAGATGGTTTGTTACAAAATGAGGATAAAATTACTGTAATAAATGGTTGGTTCACAATTTAGGGCAGGTAATAAAATAATTTAATTAAAATAGATTTAGTAATGGTGAATTATTTAAATCTAATTGTTCATTTATTAAGGAATCTGAATTTTTCAATTTGTTTATTTCTAAAAGTCCTAGGTAATTACGTTTCAGGCCCTTTGTGCAAGTATGTAATATTTCAAAGTTTGGGTTGAATTGGTGGTTATTTTCAATTAAATGATTTGCGCAATTTGAGTTATTTTTTCTATCGATGTATGATGAAGCATGTGCTTTTATTCTTTTTGAAAAACTTCTTCCTGTTTGACCTATATATGTTTTTGGGCAATTTCCACCATTTAATTAGTTTACTCCGGATTTACTGTCTCGATCTGTTTTAGTTTTGTTATTTTTTATAAATTTGCCAAGTGTGTTGGATGTTTTAAATGATGTGTTAATATTTAATTTTCTCAAGAAACTATTTAATTTAGTGTTGCATCTACCACAGTACGTTATTAACTTTACGTTTTTATAAGGTTCTTTATTATTCGGAAAAACTGTACTAATGGCTTTTTTGTAAAGTTTTTTCTTGAGAATATTATCTAGTATGGATGGTGAATAGTCATTATTTACTGCTAATTGTTTTATAATATTAAGTTCTTTTTGAAAATCGTCTTGGTTTAGAGGAATATTTATTAGTCTGTGAATCATATTATGGAAAACTGCAAGTTTGTGACTTGGTGGATGACATGAGGTATTATGAATAATTTTGTCAGTATGTGACGGTTTATGGTAAATAGAAGAACTGTGTTTGTTATTATGTCTGTATTGTTAGGTTAAGGAAGTTTAAGCTGGTGAATTTTATATTTTTGTGTATATTATTCAAAAAATTTTGAAATGTGACAAATTGTCTATCACTTCCTGTAAAACAACATAAGATATCATCAACATATCTATGCCAGTATACAAATTTTTTAAACAGTAGGTGTTTGCTTATTTGGTTTTCTATGTTATTCATAAATATTTCCGCCAAAAGAGGACTAAGTGGATTGCCAATTATGAAACCGTCTAGGCTGCTGTATAGGTCGTTATTAAATTCAAAATAATGTTGTTCTAGGCAAACCTTTAAACAATATCTTACATTGCTTGTTTTATTATCGGGTTGACATTGATTTCAGAAAGAAGTTTTTCAATTAGTGACATAGTTTTCCTACTTGGTATGCTTGGAAAAGATTTTGAAGACCGAAAGAGATTAATTTTGAATTGTCAGGTAACTTTAAATGTTTGATGTTTTCAACTAGATGTGAATTTTTTATTGCAAATTTAGTTTTAAATTTAGTGTTATCTATGAGTATTTGAACAAGCCGTTTTGATAGTTTATAAGATGGGGCTGACACGAAAGATACTAATGGCCTTATAGGGTAACCCGTTTTGTGAAGTTTTATTAGTGAATATACTTTAGGTGTTTGTGGGTTCATAGGAGTGAGAATTCTAGAATCTTTATCATTAAACAAACTTTTACCATTACAGATCGTTGATTTAATAATTTGATCTGATAACTTTCAATTGGGTTACATTTTAAAATTGGGTATTTATCCGGGTTTAAGAAATCTATTGTTCTTTGGATATAATCTACTTTGTCAATCGCTACTACTGAATTACCTTTGTCTGCTTTTGTAAATATTATATCTGCTGATTTATTTCTAAAGTTTTTTATTGATTGAATATCTTATCTTGGAGTATTTTGGCGTAGCTGCTTCGTGTTTTTTACTAATATTATTTAGGTAATGATTGAGAGCTACTTCTGTATCAACGGCTAATATATTTAATGTATTTGGAGAGATATTGACTTCGATATTATGTTTGAAACCTTTATTTAGTAATTGAGTTTCATAAGTCGAGAAGGTTGTCTGTGTTAAATTGACAAATCTATCAAAGAATTTATGATCGGAAAACTTTTTGCTAGGGTTTATTATTTTGCTATTATTTCTTACGAGAGTATTTATTTATTTATTTAGGGTTCATTGGAACCTAATTTAACTATCGGATAGGCATATTCTTACAATGTCGATATAATAGTTGCTTAAACTTATTTATGGTTTCACAATTTTTAATATTATTTGGTAGGTCATTAAAATGTTTAAGTCCTTTATAACAAAGATTTGCTCGATCAGCTTCATTTGTAATTCCCACTACTTGGAAGTCATTTCATCCTCTGGTGTTGTAGTTGTGTATCTGATTGACGTATCTAATTTTCTCGGTCAAATATGTGGGACAATTTTCTATCTTTATATTATAGATGAATTTCATTGCGTAATAAAATAAGCTCTGCTTTACACTCAGCCAATCGATCTAACATATCTTTTATGTGCGTATCTCTAGGCTTCCGCAATATAAATCTCATTGCCTTGTTTTGAAGTTTTTGCAGTAGTTCTATTTGTGTATCCTTAGCAAGAAATAATACCGAAGGACAATGAATAAAATGTGGCTCAATTATGCTTCTATATAATAATATTTTATGGTATTCACTTATGTTATGATGTGGCAAGTTCTATACATGAGATAAAGTTTTTGGTTTATTTTATTCACTAAATATTGGAAGTGCGCATCAAATTTAAGTTTACAATCTATCATTATACCCAAGTATTTAATTTCGTTTACTTTTTCTATTTCACGATTATTTATGTATAATTTATGATTATTATTATATTTATTGTGTGATATTATCATATATTTAGTTTTATCTGTATTTAGTTTTAACATATTTATACACATCCACTTGTAAAGAATATTCATATCAGACTGCAATTTATTAATAGCCACATCCAAACTAACATCACTAATTGCAATCAGTGCATCGTCTGCAAATAGTCTAACATCCCCGTACTTTAAACCGTCTTTAATGTCATTTATGTATATGAGAAACAGTACCGGCGCAAGGACAGAGCCTTGCGGTAGACCAATATTCATTGGTATCGCTGGTGATGTCGTGTTTCCAATTTTTGTTTGTTGTTTTCTATTCGATAGATAATCTTCAAACCATTTTAATTCCATATCACGCACTCCAATTTTGTGTAGTTTCATAAGCAATAATTTTCTGTCTATAGTTTCAAATGCTCTTTTTAAATCTATGAAAGTTGATACAATGTATTTTTTATTCATCAAATCTTCACGCCATTCACTTATAACATAATTAATTGCAGTTTCACATGAGTGTTTGCTTCTAAAACCCGATTGCTCTGGAATAATAATATTGTTATCATTCAAATATTGCAGTAACTGATTTTTTATCACTGTTTCAATGATTTTTTCGTCATTTGGAAGCGTATTTATTGGCCGAATCTCTTCAGGTTTTATTGTATATTTTATTTTTTCAATTGGCACAATTTTGGAAATTTTCCATTCGTTAGGCACTTTTCCTTGCAGCATGCTATTATTGATGATATTGGCGTAAAAAAAAAGCCGTGTACGTTATAGAATGTTTAATTAGACCTTCAGATAAAATATTCTTACCGCAAATTTTATTTTTATATTTTTTAACTATTTCAATTAAGTATTCAGTTTTTTCTTCCGAACTAAATATTTTTTATGTATGATATTATTTACTTTTTGCCTTGTATCATTATCCAAGGTAAGAAATTCAATATAATGGAGTCTATATGCTAATTCTGTGTGGACTACCTTCAGATAAACGTTAAAAATGTCTGTTTTTTTCGAAATTGAATCTGGTCTGGCTTTATATTAGTAAGTTATATTAAGTGAAGTGACTTTATTTAATGAGTATTATAATCGTGTAAAAACGGTGTCTCAATTTAAAACATACCCTATATGACTACAATAAAAAGAAAATCTCTATCAATAAAATCTTGTTGAATATTTCCGCTCCGCTGACAGGACCAGACGTAAAAATAAGAAATGGGAGCGCGTCTTTAGGCAATAAAACTTACTTGACAGCTCCAAATTAAATATGAAGTGGAATGTCTGCTACACGTCTCTGGTTAAAACTGGATATACGGGCTCCAACGTTTTTCCGTGGGCGCTTTTTACAATCAGCCATTTAAGAAATTTAAAAGAATTTTTAAGATGGTTTTGTCAGCATAAAAATGGGGACACTTTTTGACTTAGATTTTAATTTCTTTTCGCCTTTGGATATTTATTTTCAATTAATTATGGTACACAACGTTCTAACACTCACTGGTCTAACATAAGATTTAAGAGCTGTAGGTAAATTAAAATTTTTATTAATACAAAGCTTGTTTAGATAGTAACCCCGACCATCATGATACTGCCAGCCCATAATTCTCGATAAGCATACACTTAAAATTGATTCTTTTTTGCCCAACGTTATTCTAAGAGATGGTAGAATAAACAAAAAAACCACATGATTTTAGTTAGTGTCAACTCTTAGAAGATTCTTGTAAAATTTTCATGCTGTTTTGTCTATTAATTTGGAAGTTACAGCTGTTTGAGTGACGTTACTTTTGATTTTTACAAAACGATGGAACATAAACAATTTCGAGTGTTGATTAACTACCAGAATGGTTTTAGAAGTGTTATGGCATATCTGCTTCGTCGAAAGCAACTATATCTCGATGGCTTAATGAAGCCAAATGCGGTCGTACAGTCACCAGTAGGGCTGGCTCTAGACGGTAGGCAAGGTAGGCAAGTACTTACGACGGCAGAATTTAGGGAGGGCAAAACCCCCTGAACTACTAGAGCGCAAAAAAATAAACACAACCCACAAAAATATATTTCGATTACTTGAATCTAGAAAATAAATGAGTAGTAAAATCAAATACAACAGGAATAGGCAGGCTTCTGCCAGAAACCTGTCTATTCCTACCTAGAAGTTCTGGGTATTTCTATACATAAATTGTGAGATGCGCCCGCGCCGGCACTACAGACAGGAATCAACAAGCTTTTTCCACTCACGTATAAGAGAGAGTCAGATTTAAAATAATGCTTTATTTATGGGTCATTCCATGCCAAATCGACCACTTTTGACCTCGACCCCTTTCGATTTGGCTGAAAGTTTTTTATCTTTTTCTACCCTATGAAAAACGGTTCTCAGAATTTTTTCAAATTTTTTTACCCACCTCAAAAAAAGTTATGAATTTTTCAAAAAAATGGCTCTTCTTTTTTCAAATTGTGTCAAAAATTGGCCGATCGAGACGTTTTTTTTTTTTCAAAATTTTCGTAATTAAATATACTTTTAAAAAAAAATACAATAAAAATTTTTAGATAATAAAATCTATGAAATTTTTGCCTTTTTTTGAGAAAAAAAAAAAAAAAAAAAACCGTCAATTTTTTGAAGTTCGCCATTTTTTATTTATTATTTTTTCTTAAAAAAAACTTCAATCAATTCTGCAGTTATCCCCGCCAATCCCAGAGTGGGCCTAATTTTTTTTTCTATTTTTTTTTAACAGGTTGACTGCCGATCTATATTTTTGAGTTTGTGGTTGACGCCGGTAAGATTTTTCCAAATATTTTTATTTTATTGTGGTAAATATGAATTAAAATGAGTCTTGGATGTGTTTTTTTTTATGTGCCATTCAAAATATTAGAAAAAAAAATTTCACTCCGATCGGAGTAATGGGCATTACAAGTGAAAATTTTTACTAGATGCCGAACACTCCGATCGGAGTGTCCAATTAAATAAGTAAAGAAATAATAAATCGAACTCATGAACTGAAAACATTTATTTCTAAATCATTTTTGTACATTTTTATGGTAATCCTCAAAGCAATTAAGGCAAAAACCTGGTTGTCCAGGGCACATTTTGCATTCATACACTATTTGCTTTCTTATTTTATTTTTCCTGCATTCTTTGCATTCCTTTCTGCTTACCTGTTTTGTTTCTTTAGTTCCTTTTTTTTCACTAACAATTTTTTCTACTTTGCTAATGCTGTGGACATTTATTTGGCCTGGAGGAATTTGCGGTAAATTAGTAATTGGTCGTCTGGCTAGTAAATTTCTTATGACATCCAATCGGACAAAAAATAGGCGTTTATCATGCTCATTTGCAGCACATGCATGAATAACTTTTTGTACCACCAAATGGTTTTACGGCTGCAAGGATAATATGCCATCATTTGATCCTGTCTATCTATACCGGACATAAAAGCATTATATCCAATGATTGCGGAAGGTTTTTCAGATTCTTGATTTCTTTTGTTTTTAAAAATGCCCATTTCGCTTCCAAATTCTGTTGAAATGTATTGAACATTGCGTTTATCGCGCCATTTTCCGACTTGCACTCCATTGCAAAACATAGATTTATTCTCACCACGTTTTAAGTTTGCACTCATTACCTCTTTCGGATTATCTTTCCTCTCAGCTCTCAGCGTACCAGTGCAGTATGTATTTTGTTGAAGTAATTTCCTAGCTAAATGAACACTATTGTAAAAATTGTCTAGATAAACAGCATGTCCCACACCCAATTTTTCCTCCAATAAATGTAAAACAATCTTTTCAGTATGTCCGCTTCCACCATAAACATCTGTCACACCTTCGTAGACACGAAATTTCAAAATAAGTCCATTAGGCTCTGTCAGCATGTATAACTTCATACCATACTTATGACGCTTATTCTTGATATACTGTTTAAACTGGAGGCGACCCCGATAAAGTACCATAGCTTCATCCAAAGACAACTCTCTTCCAGGATAGTAAATTTCTCCCATCTTGTTGTTAAAAAAAATCTGCCACAAATCTAATCTTTCCTAGCCGATCTGCCGGATCCATATCTGGAGATGTAAAATGCAAACACCTCAAGATAAGCAAAAATCTATTCCTTGACATATATTTTCTAAAAACAGGTAGATTAAATAGCGGATCAGTTTTCCAATAATCGTTAAGACGGCTCAAGGATATTGTGCCGGTGTGAAATAACAGGGCCAAAAAAATTTTTAGTTCGTCAAGAGTAAGATCTTTAAAATTAGTAATACGTGATTTTGTACTTGTTTCTGGGCGCAGCAAAACCTCGACTGCGTAAGAGTTCGTTCGTTCTACAATAGTTTGTAAAAAATCATCATCAATGATCATTTCGAAAAAATCGATAGGTGCACCCTGTCCTGGAATTTGCACCAATAATTCCTGGATTTTCTGGAACAAAATTTGTTTTAACGCACCTCTGTCGTTCCATTTTATCTCATCAAGGCTAGGAAGTGTTTGATGTGGCCGAATAGGGTCTATAAAATTCTCTTCTTCGGACTCGGAGCTTGAATTTACATCACTATCGTCTGTGTCTGGTACGTAATGTTCGTCACTACTACCTCCGCTTTCTTCCAATAGCTGCAATAATTCAGTGTCAGTTAGCTTCTTTTTCTTATCATATACCTTTTTTTCATCACTACAATGTCTTTTTTTAATACCAGAAGGCCCAGGTTGATTGTCCATATTGTACGGCAGATTACAACCAAACCAAAAGCAAATCCGCGGAACCACTTAAGCACCTGTTAGAACTTGCGTTTTTAAGCAACGCCACCACTAGAAACACGTTTCATATACAACGCCGATGGAATACTAAAACGTTTCGTAAGAACGCATGTCGAACTCCGATCGGAGTAGACGGCGTTGGCGAAGAGACCCGACGCACTCCGATCGGAGTGGTCGGCAGTCAACCTGTTAATTGAAAAAAAAAAATTTCAGGTTTTCACAATTTTTTAATTTTTTTTTTTAGAAACTTTGTTTATATAATTAAATAAATGCAAGTAAATGATTTCACGGTATATTATACTTAATTTATAGTCTAAACTTACAACTAATGACTATTGTTGAATTAGTATTAAAAACAGTGAATGTTAATCGTATCAAACGTAGAATTGAAGTTTTTTTTAAGAAAAAAAAAATAAATGAAAAATGGCGAACTTCAAAAAATTGACGGTTTTTTTTCTCAAAAAAGGCAAAAATTTCATAGATTTTATTATCTAAAAATTGTTTTGTATTTTTTTTTAAAAGGTATATTTGATTACGAAAATTTTGAAAAAAAAACGTCTCGATCGGCCAATTTTTGACACAATTTGGAAAAAGAAGAGACATTTTCTTGAAAAATTCATAACTTTTTTTGTGGTGGGTAAAAAAATTTGAAAAAATTCTGAGAACCATTTTCATAGGGTAGAAAAAGATAAAAAAACTTTCAGCCAAATCGGAAGGGGTCGGGGTCAAAAGTGGTCGATTTGGCATGGAAATGACCCTTATACATCAACGTCCGGTTGTGGTAGTGATACGGTTTGAGTTAGTTAATTACAAGTGTAGTGCATGTGGAAAGTAGCGATTTCATTTTCCTAAAGGGTAAGAGACGCTTTAGTTTCGTATCCTTGTACTTGAGATTTTTCTATGCTAATAATACCTTGTACATGTACTAATAAATTCGTTATTGTTAAATGTAAATTTTATGGTTAGGTTCCGCCTTGTTGGGACCATTTTTAAGCTTTGAGTCATGCCATTGTCATATTACGCTATTAGAAACTTTAATAGATTGTTTTGTTTTAGAATGTCTGATGGAAGAAAAAAGCTATCTGGTAGTCAATATAAAAAAAAAAGAGATCGGCGAAGCAAACCCAGCTTTAAAAGCAGGTAGGAGCGTTGCATAGCTTCTTAAAAAATGCAAGTGGTTTCAAATAAAACAAGGAGCCAAGCGGTTGCCGGAATCTGAACACTACCGTCAATTCTGATTTGGTTTATCAAGACAACACCAATATTAAAGAGGAAATTACGAGTTATCCCAGCAAAGAACAGAATTTAACCAGTTTTGAGACAATGGATAGTACCACTGGAAATGAAGCAAGCCTCAACCTAACTCTATCATCAGACCCAGGATTATGGCCCGATCGTATAAGCGACTAAGATCGAATATTTTTTGTTAGAAAAGGTTCATTATCTCCTTTATTCCATTACGATTTTCCGTTTGACAATCAAAATCCAAATCGAAGATTTAGTGAAAAACACTGTCATATGATTTTAAAACATGGAGAACAAGTCGCCAGAGATTGGCTGATATATTCTGTGTTTAAAGATTCCGTATTCTGTTTTTGTTGCACACTTTTTGATTATTCAAAATTAAGTTTCTTTTTAAACGAGTGTTATCAAAACTGGAAAAATATTGGTGAGGTATTAAGAAAGCATGAACACTCAAAAATTCATGTAGCTAATTTGGAATCATGGATAGAGCTAAAACGAAGGTTGGAAACTTGTCAAACAGTAGATTCAGCTACACAGAGATTAATTAATGCTGAAATTAAATATTAGCATGAAGTAATTTTAAGTATAATATCAGTTATTAAATTGTTTAAGAAAATTGTTTAGCATTCCGGGGTATAAGCGACACGATGAACATAATAATGGAAATTTCCTAAAGTTAATTCCATTGATAGCTGAATTTGACCCAATAATGGAGGAACACGTTCGTAAAATCCTCAACAATGAAGAAGAGTGTCATACTTAGAGAAAAACATTCAGAATGAAATTATTAGATTATTACATGATAACAGAACGTCTTATATAATAAACCAAGTTAAAAAAGCGAAATATTCGGTTATTCTTGACTGCACTCCCGATGCGAGTAAGGTTGGGGTTTTACCATACGTAATGTTATACACCTTGTGGAATATGACCCACTGAAATTGCTTTTTATACTCTATTTATCTGAAAATGACAGTATTAAAAATGCCAGTGGACTGACCGGCAGTCTTATAACAGAAGCGTGCTATCTATTGTTCAGGTAACAATGCTCTTTTGTAACGAAGTTTTATTGCTGATCAAATCATTTTATTTACATACCTCCCTATTGCCCCAATTATAAATACATATTTAGAACAGCATGTCCAAGTTCTTGACTGCCAAGAATCCGAATATTTCCTAAGGGTATGGAATAGGTATGTGGATGATGTTTTCGCGAAGTTGAGAGCAAAGGACAACTGCCTTTTCTAGATATTTTAATTATTAAAAATAATAATAGAATAGAATTTGATATGTATAGGAAGGACACAGTAACAGATAGATATATTCCTAATGATTCATTTCATTGCAAACAACACAAATTAGCCTCATTACATTTTTTAGTTCGTCGTTTGATCACTTTCCCTCTGAATAGAGTAAACTTTAATAAAGAAAGGAATCGCATTAGAAATATAACTAGAGTTAATGGTTATGACGATGACTTAGTAAATAAGTTAATTAATAGACATAAGTTTAGGTTTAATATTCAGAATTCCACCTCGTTTACACGCGAAGCAAATAACACCAAGTATGTCTCCATACCATATAATCCAAAATATGCCCAGGGACTCAATAAGGTATTTAATAAGGCAGGCCTCACCTTAGTCTATAAGTCATCAGACAATCTGAGGAATATCTTAGGAAATCCCAAAGATAAGATTCCTAATTGTGAGAAAAATGGAATTTATGAAATTAGGTGTAATGATTGTAATAAAAAGTATGTTGGGCAAACTAAAAGGTCAATTAAAACACGATTTAAAGAACATTTAGCACACTGAAAATACAGTAGAACAGAAAAGTCTAGCATTGCCGAACATGCCCTTGAAGCTGCTCATACTGTAACATTAGATAATCTAAGATTAATAAAAAATGTATCTGATAGGAGATTGTTGAACGCATACGAAAGTATGGAAATCATAAAATGTAAAAGTAATTTAAATAAAGATAGAGGGCCTATTCCTTATAGTCCCCTCTACTGGTTACTTGACCGGAACTGATAGCCTTGCCTATGTCATTAGTTCCACTTGAGTAATTCAAGGGTTAGGCTAAGTATAAATAGGGTAGATTTGTAGTTTAGCTTTAGTCAATCATCGCTCCTGATGAAGCCAGCATGGTTAGCGAAACGCGCGTCGAGTGCAAAAATAAAGTGTTTGGTGTAGTGGTGATATATACTGAGTAGTACTGCTCCCATGTTTGGGGCTCTGCTCCCAAACATAAACTCCATTTGTTGGATTATGTTCAGAGAAGAGCTGTTCGTCTGATTGGAGACCCGGAACTGACCGACGGCCTTGATTCGCTGGAACATCGAAGAACGGTTGGCGACTTGAGTCTGTTCTACAAGTATTTTCATGGAAACTATTCGAAGGATGTAGCCCGCTTAATTCCTCCCAGAGCGGTGCATGTTAGAAATACACGTCGCGTTAATGTTTCACATCCGTATGAGGTTCAGCTTGTTACTCCGCGTACGACGCTTTTCAAGCAGTCTTTTATATGGAGAACATCATCCCTTTGGAACAACTTGCCCAGGGCTGTTTCCCACCGAGTACAATTTACAGCGATTCAAGAACAACGTAAATCGCTTTTTGGCATACATGCCGCTCCTGTAGCGCTTTAGGGACTTCCCTGCAGTACATGTGCATGACCCATAAAAAAAAAAAATAGACGTTTAGTAAGTATTTGTATGGCAAGTATGGCTCAGAAGGCTAATGGGTCGATGGTTTGTAAGGTCTGAAATATCTCCTTTTTTATGCATGATGACAATAGCTGCATGATTCCATTGCGATGGAGTTGTTCCTTCCAGGAGGCATTTATTGAATAACATTTTAAGTGATTTGATAATTTGTTGTTCTCCTTGTTTAATTGCCTCTACTACAATGTTATTTTTCATGTCCTTCAAGAATGATATGATTCCTTCTTCTGTGATGTCTGGGATATCCTCCGACCCCTGATTTAGGACTTTCGGTATGTTGATTTCTATTGTCCTCTTAGCATCCTGAAATAATTTAACCTGAATTAAGTGAAAAAAATAAAAGACAAAGAGTAAGAAATTTTCTTTTACATATTTCTTATCAAGCGATATAAAACACGAGGAAAAAACATATATTACCATCATAAAACATCGAATATCGGCTATATTTTTTAAAGTCCCTCCTGTACATCGCCATAAAGTTTACAAGTATCATTTTTGTGTGCCCCAATCGACATTTATAGACCCTCAAAATCGTTCAATAAGCAGTTATGGCCCCATAACTTCCACTCAGAGTGTGAAAGTTTTCCAATCTTATCTAAAACATGATTTCTGCAGCTCTGCCGGGATTTACTTAAATTGGACCCGGTCGGATGACACTTTTATTTTTCTGGAAATCTCTCGGAACTTGCTGACCGTTTTAGGTTAGATTATTCGGGCGGAGTTTTTATGGCGAACGTAGAACGTGTCCTGCATTTGTTCTGATCACTTTTTAAACGTTTTTTTAAGATTTTCTTTTGTCGCTTATAATAATCCACAAAAGACGTTATAAGGATGCCTTATCGCCCTCCATGAACTTAACATGTACAGGGTACTGGCTATAATTACAAAAATTACAGGTAAAGTCCGTCCATACATATAGCGAAGTGACAAAATTTAATCCTTAAAGGGTAAAACCATTAACCATAAATAGACAATGAAATAAAATTTTATGGTTTTCTTTGGGCACTTCAGAAGCAGGTAAATCATGGACCGACCTTAAAAACATAATATCTGTTAGTTTTACCTGGTTGTAAACAATAAAGGTGGATCTTAAATAATTATTAATGAAAGTTTAATATGATTTTAATGGTGGTTATAACACATGGCATTTACCCGAAAATAACTTGCAAAATCCATATTGGCACTTACTGTTTAGTAATATAAATACAGCCGCCACTTAGTTTAAGCTTTGTAACTATTGTTACTTAGTGTGGGGTAGAGCAGCTTAGGCACGGAAAATATTTGCGAGTCAAGTGTATCTCAACAGGTTACCCCGTGCAAAAGTAGAAAACATTTACCTACTGATGCCAAGGAAATTGTAAAGAATGTTTAGCAAGAAAGCAGCGCTAGAAGAAAACAGCCACATTAAGGAACATTCCAACATCAACGGTATGGAAAATTGTAAACAACCCTATTCTAGTGAGGAAGAAAAGAAGTTATGCTGGCATTTTCTCAAGGATAGATGGAAGTGATCAAGATATAATACAGCTTAAAATTTACAAGATATCCGAGGAACAAAGTGTGCCCACATTGGATAATTTAACGAAAAGGTTTGAAAGAGATGAAACCGTGATTAAATGTAGTAGGACAACATCGTGAAAGTGTACTCAACACATTGGCTTCAAATTTAAAAAACTTAATAAAAGACAAGTTTTAATGGAGTCCAAGAGAATTCAGGAATGGCAACTGGAATACTTAGAAAAAATAAGGTTTTACAGAGACGAGCAAAGGCGAATTATTTATTTGGATGTGTTCGACACATACGATCGATCTCCAGAAAGGGATTGGGTTGACTCAAGTGATAACTGTAAAACGAAAGCATCATCAAACAGAGGTAAAAGGATTACGCTGCTGCTGGATCTAAAGACGGATGGATTCCGAATGCATTCTCCCTGTCTGCAAAGAACATAAAAAATTCTTCTCTCGATTACCATGAAGACACCATTGCCGAATTATTTGAAAATTGGTTAAAAAACAAGCTAATTCCGAACATACCTCCAAATAGTGTAATTGTGATGGACAACGCAAGCTATCACAGTAGGCAGTTAATCAAAGCTTTCTGCTTAAACTATACAAAACCAACAATTCAAAACTATATCTACGATAATGACATTTACTTCCACGAAGATTATACCAAACAGCAATTGATAGAAGTTTTGAAGAGTTTAAACATAAGAAAGGAATATGTCTGTGACAATTATGCAAAGGATGTGGGGCATACAGTTTTAAGGATTCCACCATACCATTGTATATTTAATCCTATAGAACAGGGGTGCTCAAACGGTCGATCGCGAACGACAAGTCGATCGCGAGTGCTTTTTGAGTCGATCTCGAGAAAAAAATTCCGATATAGAACTATTCACAGATTTTGTTTTAGGTAACTAAAACAAAATGTAACGAATAAACTACTAAAATTTATTCGATCCACAATTAGGCCAGAATAACCCCCTCATCACTTTCTTTTATCGTAATAACCCCCTGCTAGCGGCAAAAGGTGGCTTTATCAAAGGAACGCGCGGTACTTATCAAAGAAAAGCTGCGTTTTTGATTCCCGCCGATTTTCTAGAAACTTCGGGCGGCGTGTTTGACGGGAACATTCGAGACTTCGTTCGCGCCGATATAAATATTGAGCCTGCAGGAATAGGAGTCAGTCTGAGTTGTAACTTGAAGGCGATACATCGTTTATTAATAAATAGTCCAAAATGAGTGCGGCGAAGAAAAGCAAAACTTATCATTTTAATAACGATTGGGAAGAAGAATTTTTCTTTTGTATGGTAAAGGATAAGTGCATTTGTCTCATTTGCCGTGCGTCAGTTGCAATACCTAAGCGTGGGAACTTAGAGAGGCATCATAAAACGGTTCATAAAAACTATGAAAAGGATTTTCCGTCACAGAGGGAATTAAGAAAACGAAAAGAACGTGATTTGATAACTTGTTTGAAAAAAGAACAAATCATGTTCACAAGACCAGCCCAACAATCAGAAGCTGCAACGATCGCGTCATTTAAAATATCTCATATATTGGCGAAACACGAGAAACCATTTGATAATGGATTGGTTGTGAAGGAAGCATTTATTGAAGCGGGTGAGACTTTATTTGGAGATTTTAAAAATAAAACAGTGATTATGTCTGCTATTAGAGAATTTCAGTTATCTCGTCCGACTGTCACAAGGCGTGTTGAAGTCATGAGTCAGGACATGGCAGATATACTAAAACATGATATCATGGAATGTACATACTTTTCTTTACAGTTCGACGAATCCACCGATATGACAGACACTGCCCAGCTGTGTATTTTTATTCGAATGGTATTCAATGACATGTCGGCTAAGGGAGAGTTTTTGACAATGATTCCTCTGAAAGGAAAGACCCGTGGCGAAGATATATATGACGTTTTTCTTCAATTTTGTAACAAACTACAAGCTACCAAAATATAAACTAGTGTGCATTACAACCGATGGAGCACCAGCAATGACTGGAAACGAAAACGGTTTTGTGGCATTGTGTCGAGCTAATGATGATTTCCCTTCATTTTTCTCCTTCCATTGCATTATACATCAACAAGTTTTGTGTTCAAAAGTTCTAAACATGGAGGAGATTATGGGCATTGCAATAAAAATTGTGAATTCTATCCGTGCACGTAACTTGCAACGACGGCTCTTTAAATTGCAGTTGGAAGATAGTGAGTCAGCTGAACACACTGATTTTCTTCACACGGACGTCAGGTGGTTGAGTCGCGGAAAATTCCTAGAAAGGTTTCAAGAATTATTGCCCGAAATAACAGCTTTTCTGGACGAAAGAGGTGATGACACTCAGATGCTGAAAAACGGAAAATGGCTGACTGATTTGGCATTTTTGACAGACACATCACAATGCATTTAAACAGCATTAATTTGGAGCTTCAAGGTAAAGGAAAAACTATTATTGAGCTGATTAGCGCAATAAACGCATTCAAAAGTAAATTGCAACTTATGATAGATCAACTGAAAAGAAAGGATCTGAAAAATTGTCCGTCTTTGAAAGCAAGGATTCCTCAGTTGAATTATGATATTTATGAGGCAGAATTATCAAATATTTTGGGCCAATTCGAAATACGTTTTTATGATTTCAGTAAATTGGCAAATAATGCATCATTTATGGGTTATCCTTTTTCGTGTAAAAACAATGAGGAATTAGCTACTGAAATAGCAAGTCAGTTTAATATGGACTCATGTTCTGTTGAAAATGAGTTAGTGCAGATTATATCAGATATACATCTCAAAACCACAGCATCTGATACAAAATTCTGGTGTTTTATATCTGAAGATAAATATCCGAATCTAAGGCAAATCGCCCTTCAACTGACGGCAATGTTTGGGTCAACTTACTTGTGCGAGTCTGCATTTTCTGAAATGAAGATAATTAAGTCAAAATATCGCAATCGACTAACTGACGAACATATGTCATCATGCTTGCGATTAGCACTCGGTAATTACGCACCATCTTATGAAAAGTATGCTGAGGACATGCAGTGCCACGCTTCAACATCCAAAGTCACTCTTTAGTTAAGTTTAGACACTAGAACTCGTTTGTTTTGTAAGAACCAATAAACTCACAATTTTGAATAATTATGAGTTTTTTCATTGACATTTTAGAGCAGACCTACACTTACCTCGACTAAAAAAATGCATATTTTGCGGAAAACTAATATCTATGCCACGATACACCCTACCTAGACGACAATCCTGCATCACACTTACTTGCAGCCTCTCAGAGTCGATCGATCGTAGTCTAACAATATTGAGGTAGATCTCCAGCAGTTCAAGTTTGAGCACCCCTGCTATAGAACATATTTGGCATCAATTGAAATCTGCCATTCGTCGTAATAATATTTGCCTCACCGTTAATTCCAGTGTACTGAAACTTATGGAAACCGAAGTTTTTTATATACCTCCACAGAGTTTGGCGAACTCTGTCATACATGTTGAGAACTTTGAAAAATCATATATTCATATTGCAAATACGAGGCATGTTTTTTAAGTAAGTACCGTTTTGCGATTCCGCCGCCGCAGCGATACGGTCGGCGTTCCGCGCATGCGCGCTGGTAACCTACATCTCATGTCTACGCACTGACGCCATTACAGTCTGATTCTTCATTGTATACGTTGTTTACTGAGTGTTTAAGATGCCTCCGACAATCGTGAGTCCCGCCGATTGTGAAGTACGGGCTGTTATACGATTTCTTAGTGCTAAAGGCGTAAAACCGATCGATATTCATCGTGAGATCTGTGAAGTTTACGGACAAAACATTATGAGTGATGGAATGGTAAGGAAATGGGTGAGAGCATTTAAAGATGGCCGCACAAATGTGCATGATGAAGAACGGAGTGGGCGTCCTTCGGTCGTTAATGAAGATTTGGTGCAGAAAGTGGACGAAAAGGTGAGAGAAAACAGACACTTTACAATATCATCATTGTGCGACTGCTTTCCTCAATATTCTCGTAGTGTTTTGTATCGCATTGTGACCGAGAACTTGAATTACCGGAAATTGTGTTCACGTTGGGCTCCAAAAATGTTGACGGATTTGCCCAAAACCCAACGTTTAGGCAGTGCATTGACTTTCCTTGAGCGGTACCACAATGAAGGTGAACATTTTTTAGACCAAATTGTTACTGGTGACGAAACATGGGTGGCCTACGTCACACCAGAATCGAAACAACAATCCATGGAATGGCGACATTCATCATCACCCAAAAAAGTGAAGTTTAAGCAAACAATTTCTGCCCGCAAAATCATGTGCACAGTTTTTTGGGACAGAAAAGGAGTATTGCTAGTGGAGTTTCTGCCTCGTAATGAGACAATCAATGCAGCGTCTTATTGTGAGACATTGAACAATCTGCGTCGTGCAATCCAGAACAAAAGACGTGGCAAGTTGAGTAAGGGTATCGTTTTGCTGCATGACAATGCCCGTCCACATGTGGCTAATCGGACCAAAGATCTCATCAAATCTTTTAAATGGGAAACTCTAGATCATCCTCCATACAGCCCTGATCTGGCGCCCAGCGACTACCATTTGTTCCTGCACTTGAAGAAGCACCTGGGTGGTCAGCGTCTTCAAGACGATAACGAAGTCAAAACATTTGTGATACAGTGGTTAACAAGTCAGGCGGCAGAATTTTATGAGGAGGGTATTCAAAAACTGGTGCCACGTTATGACAAGTGCCTCAATATTCACGGAAATTATGTAGAAAAGTAGATTAAGGTACAGGCTTTCATGTAAAAATAAAATTATAGCGATATCTTTGCACGTCTTTTTTTAATTCCAAAACGGTACTTACTTAAAAAACATGCCTCGTACTATAGAAAAACTAATAATAAGAACCAATGATAATGATAGCGATAGTGATATTATTTTGAGTGAATAATGTAATTAATTTTAATGAATACATAGGATAAACATTGGTTAATGTCTTTCCAAAAACTAAAATAATTAAATTCTAAGCAAAGTACGGACCTGTTCAATCATATTTGAATTTTACAGCTTGCATTAATAGGAATCAGTTAGTCACTTCACTATATGTATGGACGGCTTACGTTTTGTACACGGCAACTTTTATGTCGGAGAGAGCGGCTCTTAATTATTAGAAAATAAACCTATGAGAATGTGATAAATAAGACTTGATCCGAGAACACCATATCGGACTGCCGGGGCGTAGCTACTGCCGTATCAGCCGTATCAATGATCCGGGGCCCCCGAGCTACAGGGGCCCCGACATGTGTAAACAAAAATTCGCAGAATGTTATCCACAAGTTTTAATTCTTATTGATAAGAGGCTCGTAATGAATGAATAATGAAAATATGGAAATAATAGGGAACTTGCACTTTTATAAACGTAAAGATCTTAGCTTGACTTAAATATGATTTTAACACAAACTAAAAAAAAATATGCAGTATTTAATAAAAAAAAAACGTACTTTTAAACTTGAACTTTCGAAATTCGCGCTAAAACACCAAGTCACGTGCTATGACGACAATGAATCGAAGTCAAGGTGTTCTGACATCTGTTGTCTGTCACCACAAGTCACAACAGAAGGTTTATATTCAACAAAACAAGTAGTAACCAAGCAACGTCGGCTAAAATACGTCACTTCGTGTTTTAAATTACGTTTCGTTTCACTTATTTTAAATTCAAAATATTATATAAAAATAGCTGAATTTTTGAAATAACTCGTCAAGTAGAGCTTTTCCATATGTTTTTTAATCGAAATATTGCAATACTTTCAAATTATAAGTTTCATGCACGTTCCCTATTATAGTTTTTAATATAGACGTAGTTTTTAGTATGGCAACTAGAACAAATTATCATTTGCGCGGGACTTCCCCCCCCCCCGGTGGCAGACATCATTTGAAATGATGTTTCTGCGGGCAGGGAAGTCCCGTTATTTGAATCAGCGATGTAAACAATCTTTATATGTTTACTTCAATCTGTACACGTAATTCATACGTTCATACGTTGTAAATGTTGTAGTTATTTGTGCATTATTAAATTATTATTGTGCAAAAAATGAGTGAAAGAAAAAGAGATTACCCCAGTGGAGTTTTGAAAAGAAAAATAAACAGGAAAAGGAGAATGTTTTAAAGAAATTGCCCAACATTTCTTTATTTTTTTAGCAATCAGATATTGTGACTGATTTAGATTGTAATGGTAAGGGTAAGATAGAAAAACGCATTACGGAGATTCAAAGAAAATTGAAGAATTTCATAATATATCTTCTTCGGACAGAGGAAATTTTGGTGACAGTCTTACTGAATGTGAACGAAAAATAATTTTGAAATTGGGCCCATTTAAAACACAAGGACCGTTTCCAAAGGATCCAGAAATAAAGCGAATTTGCTTGGTACTGCAGTAAGGGAAAATATTGTTTTGGAAATTAAAAAAGTTTAATTTCTGGCGAACTGATCAACTTTCTTTAGTTTTTTCGATATATCTCTATATTTCGATATATAATGATGATAACACAGCCCCATAAAAAAAAAAAGTGGGGTATACTTTTGATGCGATATATCAGATCCGTAGTATTTTTGCCCGCTGATCACGAATCTGACGTCAGAATATCGCCATCACATCTCAATTTTTTTCTAACCTCAAAAAATAGGTAAAAATTAGTAAAAATTAAGAAAAATATACTCCTAAAAAATTGATTCAAGCTTTTTCATGAATCCCAAGATGTATTAATATGTATTCGGACACGCTAAGCTAATATTCATCGGTTGGATTAAGCCATACAGTTCTGTTTTCTTTCTAACCTCAATAAATCAGACAGATATAGTGCTTCTCGAATGCAAAAACGAATTCAAATTAAAATTCAACCGATTCTTACCAAATTTGGTACAAGGGGGTTTTTTGGGTTGCTGATCATGAATCTGAGGTCGGATTTGTAAAGTTCAAAATGGCGGATCCAAGATGGCGGACAAAATTTTTGAAAACCAACCGATTCCTACCAAATTTGGTATACAGTTGGGGAATCCTCAAACCTGATACTCTTGAACCCTAAACCCTGAAACCTTAGACTCCCACACCCTGTAACCTCAAAAAATAGACCTCAATAACCCTGTAACTTTAAAAATGAGACCCAATAAACTCAAAACCAGGACTTTTAAACCATATACTCTCACATAGTAGACCCTTAAGCCCTAGAATTGCGAAGGTTAGACCCGCGCCTAACTTTCCTTTTTTTGGCTGTATCTTCTTCTTTTTTTCGCGAATGACCTATTCAAAGGCTTTCTGCCCAAACGCTTTTGAGGACTTGTTTCTCTTTTTAGCGACCAGCAATAGTCCGCTAGCATATGGTCATCCCACCGTTCTTGATACCGATTTTCTATGATTTTCAGATCTTGGTGAAAACGTTCCCCTTGCTCCTCACTGTAGTCACCAAGATTATCTGGGAAATCATCGATGTGGGAGTCCAGGAAATGTAATTTTAGATTCATTAGGCAACCTAATGTTTGAAAATTTTTTACCATTTTCTCGACTATTTCTTTGTACTTAGGACTTTTATTATTTCCCAAAAAGTTTGTTGCGACTTCTTTAAAACTAAGCCAAGCAGCTTTTTCAACTTTATTCATTTTAGTAACAAATAATGAATCTTGAAACAATTTTCTTATTTGTGGCCCGTCAAATACGCCTGCCTTAATTTTAGCTTTAGAAAATTTCGGAAATGTTTTATGCAAATATTTGAAACATGGGCCGTTTGTATCTAATGCTCTCGTGAATTACTTCATAAGTCCAAGCTTAATGTGAAGCAGGGGAATAAGAACTTTTCCTGGATCTACCAATGGTGGAAACAATACATTATTTTCACCAGGAGTGAACGATTCTCTTGTTGGCCAAATTTTTTTCTTATAATGACGTTCCCTGTCTCTGCTATTCCACAGACATTTATAACAGGGATAAAGTGTAAACCCTGACTGTTGGCCAAGCAATATTGTTACAATTTTCAGATCTCCACAAATTTTCCAGTTATGATCAGCATATTTTATTTTTATCAAAAGCTGCTTCATTTTTTCATATTGCTCTTCCATAACTGTGGAATGAGCAATCGGAATGGGAGCGTAAACGTTGGTATTATACAGCAAAACTGCCTTAATGCTCCGTTTAGAAGAATCAATGAACAGTCTCCATTCTTCAGGATCGTATGAGTTATTTTGAAATTCATCCATTAGACCTTTTACATCGGTACAATATGAAAGTGACAATTCCTCGTCCATTGTGAAATATTTTCGAAATTCTTCATCTCTGTTTCTATAATAAGAAATCGTAGCTTCTGGCTTAAGTAAATGTCTTTTCTTTAAAAAGGAAGCAAGATGCTCTGAACCATCTTTGGATAAGCCTAAACCTCTGACTAGATCACTAAGTTCTGACTGTGATACGAGTACTGGTTCTGGTTTACGGTTGTATGGTAGAAATTCTTTATCTGTGTCACTAGTATATGATAGGTTGTCACTAGAACATTCATTAGTAACAGTGTTTGAATCTTTTTCGACAGTCTCAATGTTTTCGGCATGAACTGATAAGGTGAAATCATTTGTTTCCATAACATCAGCATCAAGTGGTTCAGGAGGCGGAATTAGTTTAGTTGGTCTTGTTACTGTCGAAACATCGTTATAAGTAATAGTGCTTTTATTTTTTCGGTTATGCCTAGATACAACATTCATACAAAAGTAGCAATCATTTTCACTGTATGGTCTATTCCATATTGCTGGTCTGGAATATTTAATCGCCTTCTTATTGATGTACAACATTATTTTGCAAGAACTGCAAATGATGTGGGGAACCCAATCTGTATCCTGGTGCTGTATTTCAATGTTAAAACAATCCTTATATAAGGTTTTAATCTTATCCGTTATCAATGACCCCATTTTACTCAATACGTGTTGACAGCAAATATAACAAAATGAATCACTGTTTTTATCGCACTTATGAAAAGTCCTTGTACCGTGAGACCGTTTTCTTGTAGCATTATACTCTACATGAGCCAAGTCATCCATACATGAAGAGCTACGGTCGCTGGATGACGACGGCTGCGGGCCCGTTTTCCCATCCTGACCAACCGCCGATACTGGGTTTCCGAGTCCCTGCATCGTAATTCTCTTTCTTCTACCTGCCATGACGGCATCTAAGCCGTTATCCAGGGACTCTGCCGGCTAGTGGAGTAACACCGTTGCCCACCGTCACCACGTGGAGGTGCCCTGGATGCAGGTAGAAGAATAAAAATCGACTGATGAATTTTCTCGGCGTTCAAAATGGCGCGAAAACATCTGCCATCTTGAATTTTGCAAATCCAACCTCAGATTCGTGATCAGCGACCCAAAAAATCCCCGTGTACCAAATTTGGTAAGGATCGGTTGAATTTTAATTTGAATTCGTTTTTGCATTCGAGAAGCACTATATCTGTCTGATTTATTGAGGTTAGAAAGAAAACAGAACTGTATGGCTCAATCCAACCGATGAATATTAGCTTAGCGTGTCCGAATACATATTAATACATCTTTGGATTCATGAAAAAGCTTGAATCAATTTTTTAGGAGTATATTTTTCTTAATTTTTACTAATTTTTACCTATTTTTTGAGGTTAGAAAAAAATTGAGATGTGATGGCGATATTCTGACGTCAGATTCGTGATCAGCGGGCAAAAATACTACGGATCTGATATATCGCATCAAAAGTATACCCCACTTTTTTTTTTGTGGGGCTGTGTAATGTACCTAAAGAAATAAAAATCTGCGAGTCTTTTTTGGGATTTATATTAGTAGCCAATTGTAGTGCAGAAGGTCTTAAAACTGAAATTTTAAATACAATAGAAGAATATGGAATTGATTTGTCCAAATGTAGAGGACATTTTTTCGATAATTTGGAAAAAATACATTATAGAACGCTTGTCAATGTTGAGTAACGATTCATCTGAAAAATATAAAATTACCCTTAAAAAAGTATGTCCTACTAGATGATCTTCAAGAAATGACGCTTTATTCGCTATAAGGAAAAATTATTCATTAATAATGAAAGCTTTATATCAACTGAATTTAATTTCAATCAAAAAAGATAAACGTGACGAATGTAAAAATATAGCTACGAGATTATAGTGTTTGTCGCCTTTTTTTCTTCACTATTTGAAATCATTAACCCTGTTTCTAAAGCCTTACAGCATGAAAATAATGACTTACAAAGAGCCAGTGTTTTACTAAGTAATCTTTTGAATAGACTGATAGAAATAAGAAATCAAAAATCATTCTATGGTTTGCTAAACGAGTCCAGAGATCTAGCAAAACAGTAGGGAGTAACAACTGTTTTCAAAAATAAAAGACGGAAGATAACGAAGCGAGCTTATCAGAAGACGAGAGAATTTGAGACCCGGAATCGTACTTCAAACTCAATATGTACTATTGCTGTTTAGATATATTAATTTCTCAAACTAAACGAAGATTTCAGAGCCTCTATGATCTAAGTTATATGTTCAAAGTGTTACAACATCCTTAAGAAAATCACAGAATTATTGCTGTTAAAATACAATAGCCTTGCCTCCAGTTTTCCGGAGGTAACAACAGCATGCTTCCTAGTTTTGACCCTTCCGGTTACCACTGCCACAACAGAAAGAAGCTTTCTTAAGCTCAAACTGAGAGAGAACAACGTGAATCGCTTTTTCCGCACACATGCCGCTCCTGACTTATCAATACTGTCCACAGAAGCAGAATATTTTGAAAAACTAAAATCTTATTCAGCTATTAATCCTCTAATAAATAAGTTTGCAGAAAAAACGGCAAGAAAAGTGCCTCCTATTTAACTAACTTGAATCCTAATATCATTGTTTTTCATCATCATCATCCATTCTTTATAGCGTTGTACGCCTTTTGGTCCCTTTTCTCCAGTCCTCTCTATTTTCCCAGTCTCCGTGGCTTAGATTCCTCGCTGACATACTTCTTTCTATTCCTTCTATCCATGTTGTTTTTGGACGCCCTCTTTTTCTATTTTCCCGTGGTGACCAGTTTTTGATCAGCGTCGGGAGTCTTTCGTCGCTCATCCTCTTGTATTATATCCTCATATCATTGTTTTTAAGTTTTATAATACATACCTCTGTATAGCAGTTTGTTATACTTTTAAATATACTTATTTTGATAATGCGAGTGTTTTTGTTTATTTTGTAAAAAAACATTACCCTCCTTTTGGGCTTCGTCCCAGTCGAGTAAGAAGGGCCCCCAAATAAATTTCGATACAGGGCCCATTCAGGACTAGCTACGCCACTGTCGGACTGTCAGATCCTAGAAACTTAACAATCCAATCAAGCAAGCAATTATTAAAGCCAACATACAGAAATGTTCATATTTTAGTTATTTCCAATTTTTTTTTATGAGAATTCCATCAGTACAAAAAGCACAGTATAAAATGATTTAACGTTTTCCACCAACCTAATCTAATGTCACTTAAAAGTTCATAAATCAAACGAATTGATTCCGAATCTGTTCCCTATTCAAAGTGCATATAAGTCTCCCTGGGAGCCGGCAATAACTCGAAGAAGAAATATTACGTTTATCAAAAAGAGTCGAACGCCACATAAGTTTATCGAAAAGGGCGCCGATTTGTACACTAAAGAGATTTTAATGACTTTGCGATTTAGTTTTGCAGGAGTTTGATGTTTTCGGATTGAATTTATGTTCGGGAAGTTTTTGTAATAAACTGTCGTGGTTGAGGATATGGGAATTATGGTAGGAAGAGAAATAAGAGAAAAAAGAAAATGGAAAATTAAGTTACTTTTTTTTTTATTGACATAACACACACATTGCATAGCAATCCTTTAATTCCTACAAGAGCAAAGAGTGCGAGAAAGTAGAGATTTACACTGGTTTTAAATCGCTGTAGCTTATACATACAGGCGCCCCCAAAGTCCCCTCAACATGCTAGTTCCCTGGTTCGAACACGGGAGAATCCAGCTCAACCTAGCAAAGGCTCAAGACATCATGTTTTCAAAGGCCCGCAACTCACCGCTGGAAAGCATCACCCTCCAAGGAACCCGACTCCGATGGTTAAACAGCATCAAGTACCTAAGACTCCATTACGACAAGCGGATAGTATGGAAGAATCCGGTCACCGCCTCCGCCAAGAAAGTCAGCCAACTCCTCGGCAAGCACTCCTCTCTTCTCAGCAAATTGTCAACTCGCAACAAGTTGATAATCTATAAAATGATCATCCCAGTCGGGATGACCTATTCCAGTCGAGCATGGTGCCAGATGTCACGCTCCCGTAGATCCACCCTCCAGACCATCCAGAATAAGGCCCTCCGTATCATCGCCAACGTCCCATGATTCGTTCGCAACACTCTGCTCCATAGAGACCTCCAGATGCCTACAATCCGGGAATTCATCAGCAGCTCCCAGCTCAAATTCCTGGAAAAAGCCACTCTCCACCCCAACCCCACAGTCAGGACCGCCTACCGCCTCTCTTCACGCCATGTACGCCGCCCTCTGCAAAGACCCAGCGATCCTCTGCTTTCGGTTTAGCTTAAGTTAATCTTAAATAATATTAGGCTTAATTTTAAGTTTATGTTACGAAAAAAAAGTTAAAATATCTTAAATTGCTCAATACCTAGGTTAAGTTAGTTAGGTCTCTGCCATGTACAGAGTGAGTTAACGATAGAGTAAAGTTCATTATCTCATTTGTTTCGGGAATGACGAAAAAATGTTAAACACAAAGTTTTAGGTGCACAGTTTAAAATTATTATGAGTATACAGGGTACTTTAAAAACGTGTGGCCGATATAACATATGTTTTTTTAAATGGAACTTCCTATTTTCTAATTTATTTTTAAATTCTGCGTAAAATTTTATAACTTTTTTATTAATGATGTTATATTCCTAAACCTAGTGTCTAAAATTTCAATTTTTTTAAAAAAAATACTAGTTTTCAGTTTTGTAAAAAATTGCCAGTAGCGCCATTGTTTCTGAAGGTGAAATACTCATAATTGGTACGAGCGTTCTATAGAGATGAAAAAAAGATATATGTAAAGAAATCTGAGTTAGAGGCTACAGACTGTTCAAAATAAATTTATGCATTTCGACTATTTTTATATTGAAAAATCTCAAATTTTTTAAGTGTCACACCATGTATGTTACTATTTTTTCTGATAGATGTTACAAAACCCTCCAACTTTTATTAAGTATGTCATATACCTACTTCTAATAGTTTTCGATTTATTTTGAATTTTTCAATTTTTACCCTTGTTTTTTATACACTTACGCTATTGTGAAAACATAAAGAAATAGTTAATAAGGACATAAGGGTTCTTGAAGAGAGTGATAAGCTGAACTTTATACGAATGTGATGACTAAAAGGAAAGTGTATTCCTGGTGATCTCCAGAATCAAGATTATATTACCAGAATTAAGCTCGAAATAATTTTGACAGTATATAACGGACCATAAAGAGATCTAAAGTATTCAGGCATTTACAAGTAAGCTACTTAGTAAAAAATGACACGTCTTGTAACCTTGATGATAACAAAAAAACATGAGAGGCCGGAATTGTCCTCTGTGGAACTTCGAACCTCTCCTTATCCCGTGGAGAATTAACAAAAATCTTCTTTACTATATCTTATTTTACGAAATAAATGAAGAGACGTAATATTAAAAGCCTTCGCCAGATACAAGAACACACAATTAAACATGTTTCATTGCATAGAGATTATCATTAATTCTTTCCCTTCATAAAGGAAAATGGAATTTGTGGAACAAATCACCATCTCCCATCTCCGACAGTCCATTAATTTTAAAATATCGTCTACCTGAGAGAAGTAGTAGCATAGAAAGAGAAAATTTAAATCCAAATTGGCTTTTATAAACAACCTTGCGTATTTTTAAAATATAAATTCAATATTTCTTTTAGAACTGAAGAGCAATTGACAATCGGTCTTCTCCCCTGCTCCTAAGGGCCGTGTTCCACTAGCGGCATCGGGCACTGATTTACACGATGAAGACAAATGCCAGCTTTCAGTGCCGCCATCTATCAGCTAGAAATTGGAACATATTTTACATTGCCAGGCGGATTTTCACGACGCGGCGCTACTGTTATTGATGGCAGGAATTATTTTGTCGATGAATTTAAATTTTTAGAATGGATGAACGTGTAAGAAAAGAAGGATGATGAAGATACGATATGGATGTTTGATATGGATTTTGTCGGAACGTTTAGTGGACGATAAAAGATAAGTCTGCATTTGGGAGGGTGATCGAGAACAGAAACTATTAATAGTAATGAAACAATGTTAAAAATCCTAATTAAATTGTACATAACAATTAACACGACTATACGTTTTATTTTGGTACTTCACGCACATATTGGTAACTAGAATAGTATTATCAGGGGCGATGACTCACTCAAACACCGTTCCTGATGACGTTAATATTGTTATCGAAACGCGCGTCGAATGAAGAAATACAGTGTTTGGTGTAGTGGGGAGTTATCATCAGCATTATTTTATATATATTTTGATTCAAGTCTAATTAAGTTAACCTCTAGTATGGTTTATGTACTAACTAACCTCAATTAATGTTAACTCTACACCGATTCAACACTAGTCCAATGCTTTACTTTATGGGGTGAAAAGTCCCCAGAGTTTCTAGGAGATGGCAGCACAAATAAAAAAACCTATATTTATTTATTTATTTATTTATTTATTTATTGATTTACGGTTCATTAGAACCTAATTTAACTATCGGATAGGCATATTCTTACAATGTCGATATAATAATTGCTTAAACTTATTTATGGTTTCACAATTTTTAATATTATTTGGTAGGTCATTAAAATGTTTAAGTCCTTTATAATAAAGATTTGCTAGATCAGCTTCATTTGTAATTCCCACTACTCGGAAGTCATTTCGTCCTCTGGTGTTGTAGTTGTGTATCTGATTGACGTATCTAATTTTCTCGGTCAAATATGGGGGACAATTTTCTATATTTATATTATAGATGAATTTCATTACGTAATAAAATAAGCTCTGCTTTACACTCAGCCAATTTAATCGATCTAACATATCTTTTATGTGCGTATCTCTAGGCTTCCGCAATATAAATCTCATTGCCTTGTTTTGAAGTTTTTACAGTAGTTCTATTTGTGTATCCTTAACAAGAAATAATACCGAAGGACAATAAATAAAATGTCGCTCAATTATGCTTCTATATATTAATATTTTATGGTATTCACTTATGATGTGGCAAGTTCTATATATGAGATAAAGTTTTTGGTTTATTTTATTCACTAAATATTGAAAGTGTGCATCAAATTTAAGTTTACAATCTATCATTATACCCAAGTATTTAATTTCGTTTACTTTTTCTATTTCACGATTATTTATGTATAATTTATGATTATTATTATAGTTATTGTGTGATATTATCATATATATTTAGTTTTATCTGTATTTAGTTTTAACATATTTATACACATCCACTTGTAAAGAATATTCATATCAGACTGCATTTTATTAATAGCCACATCCAAACTAACATCACTAATTGCAATCAGTGCATCGTCTGCAAATAGTCTAACATCCCCGTACTTTAAACCGTCTTTAATGTCATTTATGTATATGAGAAACAGTACCAGCGCAAGGACAGAGCCTTGCGGTAGACCAATATTCACTGGTATCGCTGACGATGTCGTGTTTCCAATTTTTGTTTGTTGCTTTCTATTCGATAGATAATCTTCAAACCATTTTAATTCCATATCACGCACTCCAATTTTGTGTAGTTTCTTAAGCAATAATTTTATGTCTATCGTTTCAAGTGCTCTTTTTAAATCTATGAAAGTTGATACAATGTATTTTTTATTCATCAAATCTTCACGCCATTCACTTATAACATAATTAATTGCAGTTTCACATGAGTGTTTGCTTCTAAAACCCGATTGCTCTGGAATAATAATATTGTTATCATTCAACTATTGCAGTAACTGATTTTTTATCACTGTTTCAAGGATTTTTTCGTCACTTGGAAGCGTATTTATTGGCCGCATCTCTTCAGGTTTTATAGTATATTTTATTTTTTCAATTGGCACAATTTTGGAAATTTTCCATTCGTTAGGCACTTTTCCTTGCAGCATGCTATTATTGATGATATTGGCGTAAAAAAAAGCCGTGTACGTTATAGAATGTTTAATTACACCTTCAGATAAAATATTCTTACCGCCAATTTTATTTTTAAATTTAACTTAATGTCAACTCGTATAAAACTTTCATAAAATTTTGTTAGTTTAAAAACTATAAACTGAGCTCCATTGAACTCTATTTTTCCCCTGTATTTAGTCAGTAAGTTTTTTAAATCACTTTACACGCACTAAACTTTTTTTTTATCTAAACTAACTTATCTAACTCTAACCGCCTAATTGCCAGTTAAATACGATTCTAATAACAACCTTAAGAGCATCGTTTATGGAAATTCTTACCCTGATATTAGTCCGTTAAAGAGCCGTTAATCATCGTTACCGGGCGCGATGATGCGGAAATGGCGCACTAAACTGTGGAGTAAAGTCGGTAGATGGAGTTCAACTCGATAAGACATTATAATTACAATTTGCAGTCTTACTGTATTACAGTTGATAGGGATGTGCGTTGCATTATTTGATTTAGTACAGGTCAGCTGTTTAATTCTACAAAAATTTCTTTTTTTCTCTTCAAAAATTATTACCCGAACAAGTGTTTATGATGAAGCTATCTTTTATTTCTGAATTATAACTCCAAAGCGAATAGTATATTCCATGCTATCCACAAAATATCTTTTATGAATATCTAAGAGATAGCAATGGATACGATGATGTTCCACAGACGTGCATTTAATGGATATATTAATGTCCGTCGCTTCATCCATCAGCCGTCCTCATCCACTGCTGGATATAGACCTCCTCTAAAAACTTCCACTGATCTCTGTCCCGAGAAGTGTTAACCCAATTTCCTGCGACTTTTTTGATGTCATCGTTCCATCTTGTTGGTCGTCTACCTCTCTTTCTTTTGTTTGGGTCTCCATTCTATTAGTCTTCTACATCATCGGTTATTATCCCTTCGGACTATATAGCCTGCCCATCTATTACTTTTGTTCGTTGTCTGATAGTTATGTTTGTTATTCTATCCTTCCTTGTGATACCCAGCATTACCCGTTGTTATACTCTCAGTTTGTTTGCTGCCTATTTTATTAATGTGAGTGTCTCGGCGTCATATGTGATTACCGGCAGAACGCATTGTCCATAACCTTTAAATACATTGGCAAATTACCTTGCAACATATCTCTCAGCTTCTCAAAAGCCGTCAATCCCAATTCAACACGACGGTATATCTTACGGGTTTGGTTATCTTTGCTAATTTGTAATTCATGACCCAAATACTTGTAATTTTGGACGTGTTCCACCTTGTTAAATTTCATTTTACTGTTCATAACTAGATTAGTCACAAACTTGGTTTTCTGAAAGTTAATATTTAGACCAATATTTGCTGATGTTATTTGCAATTCAGTAAGCATTTATTGGGTATCACATAGATTGTCTATTATGATAATATTATAAGCAAAGCGCAGGTGATTTAGGTATTCACTATCAATGTTTATGCCTTTTCCATCCCTCTGAAGCACATTCTAGCACCGCCATAAAATACTTTAACAGAGATCCTATCACCTTGCCTGATTCCAGGTTCCATTCGGTATTTACTTGTGGATTCATGGAGTCTTACACTTGCTGCTGCGTTATTATAAATGAATTTAATTATCTGAGTATATCTATGGTGTATTCTCATTTGCTGCAGGGCAAACAGTATCAACGGCAACTCCACGGCGTCAAAAACTTTTTTAAAATCCACAAATATTAATATGAATGATTTGTTGTATTCTATAGATTTATCTATAAGGATTTTGAAAGTCTGTAAATGATTATTAGCACCGTATCTACTTCTAAAGCCAGCCTGTTCGCGTGGTTGATAAAAATCTATTTCCCGCTCTAGGAGTTTTGTTATGATTTTGGTAAACCACTTATACAAATGGGAGAGCACACTAATCGGTCTATAGTTTTCAAGGTCGCTTATATCTCCTTTTTTATGAATGAGGACCGTCACTGCGTTATTCCGTTTATTTGGGATTATGCTATTTTTCAAATAGCGGTTAAACAGAGAAAATATAACCCGCAACAAGCCTTCGCCACCCATTTTTTACATCTTCAATTACGATCTAATCTTCTCCGGAAGTTTTGTTATTTTTAATTTCTCTCAATAGAAAGCCTTACTTCTTCCAGTGTTATCTCCGGTAATTCTTCTGAACCTTGGTTGTCCGTCAATGATATTTCATAAATTTATGTAATGGATATATATATATATATATATATATATATATATATATATATATATATATATATCAATCGGTTTTATAAACATCTTCCGTCTTCCGATGCCTAATTTCCACTCCTCCCGGTTTCTCCATCCCTCCTCCTCCAGATCTCTCTCTAGTACTTCCTTGTTGATTCCTGCTCTCCAACTTTGGCGTGGTCTTCCTCGCTTTCTTCTTCCATGAGGGTTCCAATTTAAAATCTTTTTAGGTAGTCGGTCTTGTGATATTCCCTATACATGTCCGTACCATACCAACTATTGGGTTCTGATTTCGTCCACTATATCGTGCTTTATTTCTAAAGCTCGTCTTATCATGTCATTTGGTATTCGGTCTTTTCTGGATTTTCTGGCTGCTCGTCTCCAGAAATCCATTTCTGTAGCTTTTAGTATTTTTTCTGTTCTTTCCTTCAATGACCACACCTGGAAGCTGTAATTTATTATACTTTTCACTATTGAGTTGTAAATTCTCTTCTTATTTTCAATGGTTATGTTTTTGTCCCATAGTATACTATTAAGCATTGCAATCGCTTTTCTTCCTTGGATATTCCTCTCGAATATTGCTTCTTCCAGTGTTCCGTCCCTAGATATTCTCGCTCCCAAATACTTATAACTGGCACAGTGTTTGATGGTGTGTCCTGTGGCCAGTTTCAAGTCCTGCTGTTGTCCTCCGACGCACATGTACTCGATCTTTTTAATATTGACTTCTAGGCCCCATTTTTCATATTCCTCCATAAGTTTTCGTGTCATGTATTCCATATCATCGATGTCCTGAGCGACTACTACCTGGTCGTCCGCGAATGATAGTGTGTACAATGTAGTATCGTCATCCAGTGGTAATCCCATACTGCTGCATTTCCTTTTCCAGTTCTTCAGTGCACTCTCCAAATAGATTTTAAATAGCGTTGGGGATATACAACAGCCCTGTTTGAGACCCTTTGTGACCTGGAACTCTGTTGTTATACCATATCTGGTTTTCACACTACTTCTTGCGTCTTAGTATAAGGATTTTACGGCTTTAATTATTTCGGTGCTTACATTACTCTGTTGTAGTGTTTCCCACAATCTCATTAGGGGCAGGCTGTCGTAGGCCTTTTTTAAATCAACAAACAAGACATGGACTTCCTGATCAAATGAGGTTTTCTTTTCTAGGATTTGTGTCAATGAGAAGAGATGGCCTTTTGTGGATCTTCCTGCTCTAAAGCCTGCCTGTTCTTCAGCTTCTACGTCCGCGTATTCCGTTTCTATTCTATTTTTAAGTATTTTTCCGTATATTCTGCTAATAGATCCTGTAACCGTTATTCCCCTATAGTTATCGCAATTATTTTTGTATCCTTTCTTATGAATTGCTGATATGTATGATATTTTCCATTCCTCAGGTACTTCTGATGTATTAATGCATCTTTGGAATAAGTTCCTCAAAGCAATAAATAGTTTTTCAGTTCTGTATTTTACTATCTCTCCTGGAATTTTTCCTGGTCCTGGAGTTCTACCATTTTTTAGCGTTTTACATACTTCTTTAACTTCCGATGTTGTTATCCTTATTGGGGATCCTCGTATAACTATATTTGGGTTTCCATGTTGGGTACTTTTGAACTGTGGTCTATCTTCTGTTAGCATACTTGTAAAATATTGGTTCCATTTTTTTGCTGTTATTGGTGAGAAGATTTCTCTTTTCCGTTCTGTTCTCATATTTTTAAGAAGTCTCCAGCTTTCGGTGCTTTTTCTTCCTCCTATGTAAGTGTTGAGTCTTGAGCATGTCTTTTCCCATTAGTTGTTCTTTTTGTCACTAATTATTTTGCGTACTCTAGCTGTAATGGATGATCCCTGGATATAGAAATAAAACAAATCAGTTGGACGATTAGTAGTCAGTAACCCTGTGCTGTGTATTTTTTCCCCCTTGTACTTTTCTTGCAAGGATACTATTTTTGTGCACCACTATGTATTTTTGGGTTTTTTTATAACTGATTCCATCCACCGACATTTATTATTTATCCCATTGTTTTTCATAAAAATAGATTTTTATCTCAACCATTAAATTTCTGACTATCTCGAATCCCCATTTGCAGTTTATTCAAATTATCGTAGCCATTGAGCGGATAGAGAACCGATCTCTATATGCTCTATATTCTCTATAGACGAGAAGAAATCGCTTTTTCGATAGATTTTACGTGTTTTATGGGTTTTACGTCGATTGAGTTGCGACGTGAGATCGAAATAAACAGGCGTTTTAACGGGATTTGTTTCAATAGACTTTCTTTATTTGTAAGGGGAAAATATTGAGAGAAGATGCATTTAAGGTTATTGTTATTTTTTAATTATTTTATATTGTTCTTAAAGGGTCAGTCTACTTTACCATCTTGAAAAAATCTAAATTTTTTTATGAGGGTTTTCGAAAGTATGTGCCATGAAAAATGTTGTCCCAAAATTTTATCAGGATCCGAGCATTCCTTCTATATATTTGAGCACTTTATTACGTCGGTCTCCGAACGCTGGTCTCTGCACGCGCGCTCGCTCTGCTCCTCTTACGCGCTTTCTACTTTCCTAAACAAAGCTGCTCTCTATTGTAATTATAAACTGTTATTCACAGTACGAGACCCTTCCATTGAATACCGTTTTTGCATGCGGTGTTAAACCGATCATTAGGAAATTTTGACTACATATTCAGCACATGTCTGGCTATGGTCGGAACTAGAATAAACTCAAAATTGTCACTTTTACTATTTTTTTTTTGGCATAGAAAATATACATCACTAACGACAACGGAGAGAGACTAATAGAGCTGTGTGAACTAAACGGCCTCAAAATAACAAACGGATTCTACAAACACAAAGACATTCACAAATATACTTGGATGCAAGAAACACGAAACTTAAAATCAATAATAGACTACATTATAATTAAAAACGATACCACTATCAAAATAAAAGACGTAAGAGTAAAGAGAGGGGCAGAATGTGGAACAGACCATAGACTATTAGTAGCAAATATAAAAGTACCGTGGTACAAGATAATAAAACAAACAGGAACAACAGATAAAGAAAACAGAAATACTAATGAGATAACAGAAAAAGCAGACAAAGAAATAAAATACAAAATACACTTACTGCAAGACGAAACGATAAGAGACCTATATAGACGACGATTAGATCAAAAATTAAATGAATTTAACTACGACAACCTCCAACAGATGTATGACCACATGAAAGAATGCATCGAATAGGCGTCCCTAGAAGCATTAGGTAAAGAAGACAACTAGAATAAGAAACATAAAATTAGAATCTGTGACAAAACCAAAGAATCTATAAAGGAGAAAAAAAGACTGTACGAAAAATGGCTGAATACAAAATCAGAAGAAGATCTACAGAAATATAAAGAGAAAAATGCAGAAACGAAGAGGATGATAAACAAAGAAAAGAACGAGAGATGGGAAAAATCGTGCGAACATGTAGAACAGTATATAGGAGGAACTAGAAGCACAGAGTCATGGAGAATAATTAAGCAACAATAGAGAGAAGACCTATATAGAGTATATCCCAGAAAGCGAGTGGTTCCACAGAGTGATAAATGTAGAAAAAATACCAGAGGAATGGTCAAAAGCCTATATAATATCTATATTTAAAAAGGGAGACCGCAAAAAATGCACAAACTATAGAGGCCTAAGCATAATATCGAGTATGGGACGTTTGTATGGAAAAATTATTAAAAATATCATAGAGGAAAATATAAAAGGAAAAATTGGAGAAGATCAAGCAGGCTTTACGGCCGGAAAATCATGTATAGACCACATATACACTATAAAACAAACAATGGAAAAAAAACTGGCAAAGAATAGAGAAGTTCACCTAGCTTTCATAGACATAAGGAAGGCCTATGACTCAGTACCAAGAAAAAGATTATGGAACGCAATGAAAGAAATAGGCATTGACAAAGAACTAATACACGCAGTAAAAGCCCTCTACGAGAACAACACAGTGAACATAAAAATAGGACATAAAATAGGGAAGAGACTCCAAACATCAAAAGGCCTAATACAAGGATGCTCTACATCCCCAACACTATTCAAAATATACATCGAACAAACATTAAAAAAATGGAAGCAAAAATGTAGTGGAATGGGAGTCTCAATACGAGAAAATTACTTATATACTCTAAGTTTCGCAGACGACCAAGTAATCAAAGCGCAAGATGAGGAAGACCTCAATTATATGGTAAGAAAACTGAAAGAAGAATACACTAAAGCAGGATTAACAATAAACTTTGATAAAACGGAATATCTAACAACAAAGGAGAGAAACGTGGAGAATCTAGAAGTCGATAACGAAACAATATTCAAAGGAACCGATAGATTAAAATATTTAGGAACCGTCATTTCAAAAAGCGCAACATCAGAAGAAGAGATTAAAGCTAGATTAGGACAAACGCGGACATGCATAAGACAATTAAATTCGATCCTGTGGGACAAGCACATTACAAAAAGAAACAAAACACGCATATACAAATCAATAATACAAAGCATAATGACATACGGGTCAGAAACATGGACGATCAACAAAAAAAATAAACCTAAAATTAACGCGGTAAATATGGAGTATTGGAGAAGATGTTGTAGAGTGACACGTATGGAGAGAATAACAAATGAAGAAATAAGAAGCAGAATGAACATCAAAGAGAACGCAGTAAACACCATTGAAGAAAAATGATTAAAATGGTATGGACACATAAGACGGAGCGAAGATAATAGGTGGATAAAGAAAATAACGGAGTGGAGCCCTATAGGGAGAAGAAAAAGAGGAAGACCCAGACGATCGTGGAGAGACGATGTGGACGAGGTTATGGAGGACAGGGGTCTAACAGATGGAGACTGGGAAGATAGAAACGGATGGAATCAAAGGCTGAGAGAAGGAAGACAGCGTCAGCTGTAGAAAATCCTTGATATATACATAAAAAATAGCAAAAAGGCCACATTTTCATAATGTTTTTTTTACATCCACAATTTTGTTATTTTTGTATAAAAGTGAATAATTCTAGTTCGGGCTATAGTTCTACAGATTTTAAGTCTTTTTGGTTTTGTGTTTCAGAGCAGTCAAAGCTGAAAAAAACCTCAACGCCACTAACGCACCTTTTTTTTTGACATACTATGTTCGCCTCGTATTTTTTCATAATAAAATGTATGTAAAATCAATACAATTTTTTTTTCTTATATTTCAAGAGTGTATTAATACAGCCCAAAAAGAATTACTTCAATATTTACATTAGAAATCGGTAGAAAAATTCGCAAAAATACCTTTTTTTTTCGGGCGTCTAAAGTGAACCCATTCCTTAATGTGTGGAATGCGTATAACGGCTTCAGATTTAGATTTTAAACCTATCCGTGCACCCTTTAGGCAAAAAGGCGTCCTCTCTTTTTTCCCTTTTGATCACTATAAACCCCTGTAGCTAAACATCAATATTCTAAAGGACACAAAAATCTATACAACAGAAACTAAAGTTCTTGAGTCGATGTAAAAATTTTTTTAATCAAAAGATTAAGGAATCAATGGATACTTACAAACAGCTTTAAATATGATACTGGGTGGGTTAATATCTCACGTTGACACTAGTTAGTGTTCCGTACAGAACACTTATAAAATGACTTGAGAGTCTGTAAATGATCGTTAGCACCGTATCAACTTCTAAAGCTAGTCACTGTTCGCGTAGTTGACAAAAATCTAGTTCCCGCTTTAGGGGTTTTGTTATGATTTTGGTAAACCACGTATACAAATGGGAGAGCAAACTGATCGGTCTATAGTTTTCAAGGTAGGTTATATCTCCTTTTTAGTGTTCCGTACGGAACACTTATAAGATTACTTCGGTGTTTGTCTGTCTGTCTGTCTGTCTGTCCGTCTGTCTGTCCGTCTATCACACCCGATTTTCTCCGAAACTATTTGTCACAGAAAGTTGAAATTTGGTAATAATATAGGAATTGATGGCCTCATCAGAGCCATGTAGTTTTGAAAGTTAAATTTTGACTTAAGGGGTTAGTTTTGGGGGGTGAAATCGGAAGTGAAAAAAAATTTTTTTTACTAGGTAATCGAGTGTGGTGTCAAATGAAAGCTTGTGAAAACACGAGTAAAAAATATATATATAATGTAATACTTGCGCGCACTTTTCTTTGTATTATTTTTAAAAAATCGCGAAAAATCGTTGTCCATCCGCCTTATCTCGAAAAGTACTTATCAAAAAATTTTTAAAAAATTCTGGAATATTCTCCAAGGGGTGTAAATTGAACGAAAATTATCACGAGTGCATTACCTTTAATAATTTATCTGGTATACAAAAAAAACAAAAATTTCAAGGTCATCAATTTTCAGTAAAGATTGGAAACAAACTTTCTTGAAAACTCATTTTGGGTGTGTTTTGTGAAGTCACTGATCATTTTATACTACCGTTACAAAATTTTTTATTTTAAAAGCAATCAACGTACGGAACACTAATTGCGCAATTTCAACTTGAACTTGACCGTTTTTTTTTTAATCTTGGTCACGGCCCAGTGAACATCACTAGGTTATTAATATCGACTGACGCTTCTATGAGCTTATTCACTGTTCTAATTTCGAAAAGTCAAGATCCTTGCAATTGCCTAATGGAATCGTAGTCAAAATGTCGGATGATTATTTCAATTTGCCGCAGTCTAATCCTCAGGATTTCTCACAGTTTATCCACTCTACTTGCAACTTACAAATTTACTGTAACTTTACGCAAATACCGACTTTCTATTGAGTACAAAATTTGTTACACCCTGTACCGTTTAAGTAACGTATATAACCCACAAATTCCCCGCAGAAAATAACGTAGCAAATTAAATTCAGCAAGCCCTTGAAAATGAGATGTGTATCCGGGCACCCATACACATGTCATTTTGACAGAAATAAATGGACCAAACGAACGGCGGTTCTACGAGGAAGGGGCCGCGACGCTGAGCGTCGATTTTTCAGCGTCGTGCGAGATAGATGGCCCCATCAGTTTCAACGAGCAGTCAAGAGAACGAGGGTCAATTGGTCTGGGTTTAACAATGGGCGTATGAATTTACAAAACAAGCACCATTTACACCATGGTATTGAGGTGGTAATAACTAAATTTTCAATATAATCAATTAGACAACTGATAGATTTGCCATTTATAGTTTATAATTAAGCTTAAATTCAGTCGCAAATTCATAACAACATTTTATGTTATCATCTATAGTATATATAAAATGCAACGTCTCCCTGTCTGTCTGTCTATCTGTATGTCCGTTAGGGCGCATATCACTAGAGAACTACTTATCCGATTTACGTGTTTTTTTTTTAAACATACATATGTTCTCTGGCCAGGTTATAGGATACATTTTATTACGTTAGGTAGCATAAGGAATAAACAGTGACGATAATAGTGAATCAAGTCGGAAAAAAGTTTGCCGCTAGCGCGTTCTCTTGCAATACATTGCCTAAACTATTAAATATGGAGCAATATCATGTAGCATATTTATATATATTTAACATATATACAATGCAACGTCTCTCTGTCTGTCTGTCTGTCCGTTAATGCGCTTATGACTTGAGAGCCGCTTATTCGATTTACATGTTTTTTTTTTAATTCATACATTTGTTCTCTGGTCAGGTTATCTATAATCTTCTATGATATATATAAGATGCAACGTCTCTCTGTTTGTCTGACTGTCCGTTAGTGTGCTTATCACTCAAGAACCACTTATCCGATTTACGTGCTTTTTTTTTAAACATACATATGTTCTCTGGCCAGGTTATAGGATATATTTTCTTACGTTAGGTAACATAAGGAATAAACAGTGACGATAAGAGTGAATCAAGTCGCAAAAAAGTTTGCCGCTAGCGCGTTCTCTTGTAATACATTGCCTAAACTATCAAATATGGAACAATATCATGTAGCAAAGAATATAATATATCCGTCCGTTAATGCGCTTATGACTTGAGAACCGCCTGTCCGATTTACTTGTTTTTTTTTTAATTCATACATTTGTTCTTTAGTCAGGTTATCTATAATCTTCTATAATATATATAAAATGCAACGTTTCTCTGTCTGTCTGTTTGTCTGTTAGTGCGCTTATCACTCGAGAACCACTTATCCGATTTACGTGTTTTTTTTTTAATTCATACATTTGTTCTCTGGCCAGGTTATCCATAATCTTCTAAAATATATATAAAATGCAAGGTCTCTCTGTCTGTCCGTTAGTGCGCTTATCACTCGAGAACCACTTATCCGATTTACGTGCTTTTTTAAAATATACGTATGTTCTCTGGTCAGGTTATCTATAAAATATATACAAAATGCAACGTCTGTCTGTCTGTCCGTTAGTGCGTTTATGACTTGAGAACCACTTATTCGATTTACGTGTTTTTATAAATTTATACATATGTTCTATATAATTCGATATAAGCCTAGATAACGGGAGCTAAGGTGAGATAATGGGAGATAAGTTTAAATAATGGGAGATAAGGAGAAATAATGGGAGATAAGCGGAGATAACTCTAGGTAATGGGAGTTATGGTGAGATAATGGGAGATAAGGAGAAATAATGGGACATAAGTAGAAATATTGCGAGATAAGTCGAGATAAGCTTAGATAATGGGAGATAAGCAGAAATAATGGGAGATGAGGAGAAATAATGAGAGATGAGCAGAGATAAGCCTAGATAATGGAAATTATGGAGAGATAATGGGAGATAAGGAAAAATAATGGGAGATAACGGGGAATAATGGCAGATATTTTATTACGTTAGGTAACATAAGGAATAAGCAGTGACGATAGTAGTGAATCAAGTCGGAAAAAAGTTTGCCGCTAGCGCGTTTTCTTGCAATACACTGCCACTGTATATGGACCAATATCATGTAGCAAATAATATAATATATATAAAATGCAACGTCCCTAGGTCTGTCTGTCTGTCTGCCCGTTAATGCGCTTATGCCTTGAGAATCTCTTATCCGATTTACATGTTTTTTTTTAATTCATACATTTGTTCTTTGGCCAGGTTATCTATAATTTTCTATAATATATATAAAACGCAACGTCTCTCTGTCTGTCTGTTAGTGCGCTTAGCATATGTTCTCTGGCCAGGTTATAAGATATATTTTATTACATTAGGTAACCCGTCCACGCGAGCGGAGCCGCGGCCACGGTTAGTACTATAATAAACAATTTTTGTGTGAATAGAATTAATGTAAGTTGGTATGGAAACAAGTGCCGTTCTTTAAAGAAAGAAAAAAACACCAAAAGCGGAACTATTTATAGAGGAAAGGGGCTTCGAACGACAATTGGGAAGCGGTGAATATTTTTACTAGAGAGAGTTATATCTTTAAAAGGCGTATTTTTTATATACATAGGGATGGAGGTGGGTATATGACCCTTGTCCCGTCCTCTTGGCTATGCCACAGATTTATTACTTTGTAAATACGTCAGTTTGGAGACTTCATCCACTACCTTATGATAGATGTACACTAATACGGCGAGAATTGAGCAAGCTGAATGTAAATTGATAAGTAATAAAAGCTTTCTGCTGTTTGTGCTACTCGAACAAAAACGAATTTTCTGAGTTTGTACTGTAGAGTATCATAATTTTGGTTGGGCTACTGGCCCTTAATTGTCAAATTAAACCGGTTTTGAAAATAACACTTTCTAGCAAATCAGGCAGTTAATATCAGGTTAGTAAATCAACTATGACATACTAAGGAATTAACCACACCATTCTGATAAGTGAACAGCTTTGAATGTTTTTGTTTTAAATTTAAGCAGTTCTATTATTGAGAAATCGTGCTTCTTCGAATTTGTCTGTGCCACTTTGGAGTAATTTCCCGATGTTTTACCTATGATTGCATGAGCAACTTCCGAGATCCTTACTCAAGTTAAATATTTATATCTGGTCGGAGTTTCCGAACCATGACCCACTGTATTGATTGTTTTCGACGTGTGATGCAGACTTTAACGTGAGTCCCTAATAATGTTGTTAGAGTGTTTGTAAATTTCGTTCGATTCCCTAAACTATCATTTATACAAATTGTAAACAGAAGCAAGAACTTTGGCTGCTCTTACATTTTTGCAAACTCTATGAAGTAAGTGTAAGCAGGTGGTAGAAAATGCATATATAATTTTTGTCATGTACAATGTTGCCAATTTTAAAACAAGGGTCTCACAGAGAATCGTTATTTTACTTGTTTTCAAGGGACCTGCGTTACAGTTTTGTGAAAAAAGTATATAAAATAAGCTCGATTTACACGGAGCTCGTGTAAAATATTAATATGTCGACTTATATGGACGTTCTGACACACTGACGCTCTCATCTCTGTACTCCAGTATCGTAATTAACTGGAAGCTCGTTACGTTTTAATTAATACCTTTCCCTGCTTTATAAATGAGTTGTGATTATTTAGTAGAGAGGATTTTTCGGGACAGCTTGTGTTATAGGGGGTGTAAATAAAACTGGCTTATGTTGAATCGTTATTCGATCCACTAAGGTATGATTTATTGTTCAATTAGTAAACGTCCCTAATGATGTATTGTGTAATCGCAGTCAAAGCGTCGTAGAATCGCTTCAATTTGACAGGAATCATGATTCCTCAGTAGGTTCTCTATTATGACCATAGTCACGGAAAATATAGGTATGGCTACAGAAAGATAAACAGGTGGAACAAAACCTTACCAGAAAACGAAGCTGTTGCGAATTGTTACAATGGGCCTGGTCGAGATCCTCATAGATACCAGGCGTACTTCCCTATTGTCCCGAAAAAGAATGTTGTTTATTAAAATTTGTGGAAGGACGTCCCTACATCTGAAACAAGCCACTAGAGAAGAATATCCGAACATATGGAGAATCTTAAGTTTTCTTTTCTTTTTAGTGTTCCGTACGGAACACTTATAAGATCACTCCGGTGTCTGTCTGTCTGTCTGTCACACCCGATTTTCTCCGAAACTATTTGTCATAGAAAGTTGAAATTTGATAATAATATAGGAATTGATGGCCTCATCAGAGCCATGTAGTTTTGAAAGTTAAATTTTGACTTTAGGGGTTAGTTTTGGGGGGTGAAATCGGAAGTGAAAAAAAATTTTTTTACTAGGTCATCGAGTGTGGTGTCAAATGAAAGGTTGTGAAAAACATATATATATATATATATATATATATATATATATATATATATATATATATATAATGTGATACTTGCGCGCACTTTTCTTTGTATTATTTTTAAAAAATCGCGAGAAATCGCTGCCCATCCGCCTTATCTCGAAAAGTACTTATCAAAAAATTTTGAAAAAATTCTGGAATATTCTCCACAGGGTGTATATTGAACGAAAATTATCACGAGTGCATTACCTTTAATAATTTATCTGGTATATAAAAAAAGGGCTATTACAAGGATGCTCTACATATCCCGCACTATTCAAAATATACCTCGAACAAACATTAAAAAAATGGAAGCAAAAATGCAGTGGAATGGGAGTCCCAATACGAGAAGATTACTTATATACTCTAAGTTTCGCAGACGACCAAGTAATCATAGCGCAAGATGAGGAAGACCTCAGTTATATGGTAAGAAAACTGAAAGAAGAATACACTAAAGCAGGATTAGCAATAAACTTTGATAAAACGGAATCTCTCTCTCTATTCGTTTCCTCAGTCTTGAGGGTCGTGATCTCTCTGGAATGACTTCACTGTTCTGTTCACTATTTCTCTCCATTTATCTCGATCTTCTGCCAAGTGCAACGATACATGGAGTGGTTGATCCATAACTTGTTTTATTTGATCTGACCATCTTGTTGGCGAGCGGCCTCTACTCCTTTTACCCTGGACCTCTCCCATTATTATTAGCCGGTCTACATTATTGCCTGGCCTTCTAGCTACATGTCCAAAATACTGAAGAATTCTTTTCATGCATAGTGATGATAACCTTACAGTTACATTTAGTTCATTCAGTATAGATTAATTAGTTCTTCTGGCGGTCCAGGATATTCTCAACATCCTCCTATAGCACCACATTTCAAAGGAATCAATAGATTTACGTTCCTTTACTCTAGGTGTCCAGGATTCTACACCATATGAAAATATTGGAAATACTAAGGTCTGTACGAGATTTAATTTCGTTCCTTTAGCTATGTATGGACTTTTCCATATCTTAGTAAGTCTCGTCATAGCATTTCTTGCTAGGGATATTCTTCTTTTTATTTCATTCTCGCATCCTCCCATACTACTTACGGATGATCCTAGATATACAAAGGTTGTTACTCTCTCAATGCCATTGAGTAAGTCGGATCTTACTATTTGGTCAGACTTATCGACTATCATCAGCTTCGTTTTGTCCCTATTTATGGTCAGACCTAGTTTCTCACTTTCTTGCTCTATCCGATTTAAAAATGTAGCCATCTCCTCCTCAGTCGCTGCAAATATGGTGGTATCATCAGCGTAGCGCAAGTTGTTTATTCGCTCACCTCCTATTAGGATTCCACCATCCCATTCATTTAACGCATTTCTCATTATAAATTCACCATAAACATTAAATAATGTAGGAGACAGCCCTGTCTTACACCTCGGCGAGGATGAAACTGATCGGATATTGTATTGTCTATTCTCACCACTGCAGTGCTGTCCAAGTAGAGGTTTTTAATCAATTTAATCAGATGATAAGGAACACCCATTTGCTCTAGTACCTCCCAAAGCTTTTTCCAGTTGACAAAATCAAAAGCCTTATTATAGTCTATGAAGCACATTACCATAGACACATTATACTCTCTACATAAAACGGAATAACTAACAACAAAGGAGGGGAACGTGGAGAATCTAGAAGTTGATAACGAAACAATAATCAGAGGAACCGATAGATTTAAATATTTAGGAACCATCATTTCAAGAAACGCAATATCAGAAGAAGAGATTAAAGCTAGATTAGGACAAACGCGGACATGCATAAGACAATTAAATTCGATCCTGTGGGACAAGCACATTACAAAGAGAAACAAAACACGCATATACAAATCAATAATACAAAGCATAATGACATACGGGTCAGAAACATGGACGATCAACAAAAGAAAAAAATCTAAAATTAACGCGGTAGAGATGGAGTATTGGAGAAGATGTTGTGGAGTGACACGTATGGAGAGAATAACAAATGAAGAAATAAGAAGCAGAATGAACATCAAAGAGAACGCATTAAACACCATTGAAGAAAAACGATTAAAATGGTATGGACACATAAGACGGAGCGAAGATAATAGGTAGATAAAGAAAATAACGGAGTGGAGCCCTATAGGGAGAAGAAAGAGAGGAAAACCCAGACGATCGTGGAGAGCGATGTGGACGAGGCTATGGAGGACAGGGGTCTAACAGATGGAGACTGGGAAGATAGAAACGGATGGAATTAAAGGCTGAGAGAAGGAAGACAGCGTCAGCTGTAGAAAATCCTTGATATATATATAAAAAAAAACAAAAATTTCAAGGTCATAAGTTTTCATTAAAGATTAGAAACAAACTTTGTTGACAACTCATTTGGGGTGTGTTTTGTGAAGTCACTGACCATTTTATACCACCACACATTGGGACCAAAACCCAAAAAGGTGGCCAAAATATGAAGGTGTTATTCGAATTATATGAAAATTTGCATATCTGGTTTTTTGGGATCGCTGATTAAGAATCTGACATAAAAAATGTAAATAACAAAATGGCGGCTCCAATATGGCGGACAAAATTGATAAAAATTTTCATATTTTCATGAAATTTCGACTATAGGGCTCTTCGAGGTTGCTGATGAAGAATCTGAAATTAAAAATGTGAAAAACAAAATGGCCGATCCCATATGCGGACAAAAATGATATTTTTTGTCATATTTTCATGAAATTTCGACTATAGGGCTTTTCGATGTCGCTGATAAGGATCTGAAATTAAAAATGTGAAAAACAAAATGTTTCAGTTAACTAAAGTTAAATGAAAATTAACACGGATTGGAGTATTATGTATTATAAAGATAGATATAACATTATTTGTACTTTTTTACATAAAATTTATTTTAAAAAAATGAGCAAGTGCGGGCAGCTGTTTTTGCTTCTATATTATTAAAAAATAGTCAGAAAACACGCTAAAATTGGTTTGACAGTGGGATGTCGTGGGACTTTTAACTTATGTATATTTTAATTTTGATGTTTGAAACTAAAAGTTCTAAGAAAGTGATATTTTAAACGTTACAATAATTAAATAATAATCAAATTTTATTGTACTCAATTTATATCGTTTAAATGTACTCAATTTTATTCGGAGAATCCATTTCACGAAATTAAATTAACTTCAAATACGAAACATTTGAGCGCAATTGAATCTACCTGTCTAACTCAAACGGAACAAGCTCAGAATCTGGCCTGCTCGACGCTCTAACAACAATAGGTGTCAAGAGCCACGGGTGCAGACTTGATTATTATAACCGGTGGTTTCGAATAGCACAGGTGCCAACCCAAATACCTAGAGCCTGAAAAGTCCCTCATTCGAATATTCAATTTAGGGACTTATGGCCACCTTTTCGGCATTCGGTCCCAATGTGCACTGTAACAAAATTTTTTATTTTAAAAGCAATTAACGTACGGAACACTAATTGCGCAAGTTCAACTTGCACATGACCGGTTTTTTTCCAATAATATTGTGACGCTAGATTATCCTTAAAAAAACAAACACTTCAAACTGTGTGCTGTGGGAAAAAATATTACATAATTGTCCGTGTATCAGCTGTTCTACGAAAATCATCATTTTTAGTGTTCCGTACGGAACACTTATAAGATCACTTCGGTGTCTGTCTGTCTGTCTGTCACACGCGATTTTCTCCGAAACTATTTGTCATAGAAACTTGAAATTTGGTAATAATATAGGAATTGATGGCCTCATTAGAGCCATGTAGTTTTGAAAGTTAAATTTTGACTTAAGGGGTTAATTTTGGGGGGGTGAAATCGGAAGTGAAAGAAAAATTTTTTTACTAGGTCATCGAGTGTGGTGTCAAACGAAAGGTTGTGAAAACACGAGTAAAAAATATATATTTCATGTAATACTTGCGCGCACTTTTCTTTGTATTATTTTCAAAAAATCGCGAAACATCGCGGTCCCGCGCGTTATCTCGAAAAGTACTTATCAAAAAATTTTGAAAAAATCCTGGAATATTCTCCACGGGAGGTAGATTGAACGAAAATTATCACGAGTGCATTACCTTTAATAATTTATCTGGTATTTTCAAAAAAACAAAAATTTCAAGGTCATCAGATTTCAGTAAAGATTGGAAACAAACTTTCTTGAAAACTCATTTGGGCTGTGTTTTGTGAAGTCACTGATCATTTTATACCATCGTAACATAAATTTTGACTTTTGAGGGGTGCAATCGGAAGTGAAAAAAATTTTTTTTTACTAGGTCATCGAGTTTGGTGTCAAATGAAAGCTTATGAAAACACGAGTAAAAAATATATATAAAATGTAATACTTGCGCACACTTTTCTTCGTATTACTTTTAAAAAATCGCGAAAAATCGCTGTCCCCTACCTTATCTCGAAAAGTACTGATGAAAAACTTTTGAAAAAATTCTGGAGTATTCTCCACGGGGTATAGATTGAACGAAAATTATCACGAGTGCATTACCTTTAATAATTTATTTGGTATATAAAAAAAAAAAAAAAATTCCAAGGTCACCAGTTTTCAGTAAGGATTGGAAACAAACTTTGTTGAAAACTCATTTGGGGTGTGTGTTGTGAATTCACTGATCATTTTATACCACCCTAACAAAAATTTTTATTTTAAAAACAATCAACGTACGGAACACTAATTGTGTAAGTTCAACTTGCACTTGACCGGTTTTTTAATTACTGGTTGTGACAGAAGAGAAACATCAACAAATAACTTTTAAAATTCTTCTATCGATTTATCCACAAAGCACGATTTTTGTTCAATAGATCTAAAATTTTGAACACCACCATAAAATGCAATTCTAAACATGTTTTCCTAATAAATATTTTGGATATTTTAATCGACAGAGTGACTTTTGGACTATAACACTTTAAAAAATTCAAATTTCCCGCTAAACGACAAATAACAATCGGCACTGTAAAATTATTTTTTGGTTTCAAGTGATGCAGAATCCCCCTACAAATTTACTCTTTTTCTACATTTTGTAATAAAGAAAAATCCTATATGTTAGAGACTTTCTGCCTATCACTTTACACAATACTACTATATATTAATCAGTAAGAAATTTAGAAGTAATCATACAAAAAAAATTTAAATATGAAAGGTCAAATTGGTGTGAACTTACCACTTTTTGTACAGTAGATTAATTAATCTTTTTTTTTTATTGGTCTAGCACACGTACTGCAGGGAAGTCCCTAAAGCGCTCCAGGAGCGGCATATGTGCGGGAAAGGCGATTCACGATGTTCTTGAATCGCTGTAAATTGTACTCGGTGGGAAACACAGCGCTGGGCAAATTATTCCAAAGGGATGATGTTCTCCATATAAAAGACTATTTGAAAAGGGTTATACGCGGAGTAATAAGCTGAACCTCATACGGATGTGAAGCACCAGCGCGACGTGTATTTCTAACATGCACCGCTTTGGAACGAATTAAGCGGGCTACATCCTTCGAACATTTTCCATGAAAATACTTGTAGAACAGACTCAAGTCGCCAACCGTTCTTCGATGTTCCAGCGAATCAAGGCCGCCGATCAATTCCGGGTCTCCAATCAGACGGACAGCTCTTCTCTGAACAGAATCCAACATGGGAGCGGAGCCCCAAACGTGAGAGCAGTATTCCATAGTTGGTCGAATTTGAGCTTTGTAAAGAATTAACAGTTGTGGGGTGTAAAGCTTTCTGGTTCGAAATAATATTCCCAACTTTTGAGAAGCTCTCCTCGCTATACCTGCAACATGTTCATGACAGGACATATTTGCTCCCAAACTAACGCCCAACAAATTGAGCGACGATGCTAGGGGAATGGAGTGCCCCGACATAACTATGTCGGGTTCAGCGACGTTAACTTTTTTAGAAAAAACTGCCGCCTGGGTTTTTTGTAGCGTTAAATTCCACTTGGTTACTGTCACCCCAAGATAGAAATTCTTCCAGGTCTTTGTTAAGTTGCTGTCTGAGGATATTCGCCTGAGCAGCCGATGTTCGAGCGTTCAAGGTGAATGAGGAGACAAGCGTACTGTCATCTGCAAAGCTGTAGATTGGATTCTCGGTCTTTTCCAGCAGATCGTTAATGTAAATGAGAAAGATAGTAGGAGACAGTATGGAGCCCTGGGGCACACCGGCGTTGATAGTGAAGGTGTTAGAAAGAAATCTGTCGACCGCCACTCGTAAAGAACGCTCTCTGAGGAAACATGAGAGCCACAAACAGAACCTTTCAGACATACCATAAGAGCGTAACTTAGCCAACAGTCCATCGTGCCAAACACGGTCGAATGCCTCGGATATGTCAAGAGCAACTGCTCGAGATTCTCTAAAGTGTTCAGTTGCGTTGTTCTAGACATGTGTTACATAAGTCGGAAGATCTCCTGTTGATCTATGTTTACGAAAACCATATTGGTGATCGCTAATAATATTGAATCGTTCAAGATATTTTAGAAGATGTTCATTGATAACCTTTTCCATGACTTTCGATATTATTGAAAGCAGTGCGACTGGTCGGTAGTTATTTGGCAAGGTATTCTTGCCTTTTTTAGGTATCGGCTGAACCGTGGCACATTTCCAGCAGGACGGAAATATTCCATTTCTGTAGGATAGGTTAAAAATTCTACATAAAACTGATGTTAGTTCCCTTGCACAGTTTTTGAGAACTATGGCAGGTATTCCGTCAGCGCCAGAAGACTTTTTGGTGTCTAGCTTCATTAAAATACGCTTTATGATGCGCTGTCTGAAGACAAGATCGGGCATCTTTGACGGCAATATGCAATTTATTTTTTATAAAAATTTCTGATATGCCAAAGAAGTAGTTTAAAAAGTCCATACTGTGAGTTTTGATTAAATTCATTAGAAATATTAGAAATCAGGAAATACATATGCACGGAATAACAGTAATTTTATTTCTAACTAGCCGTGCTCTCGGCTCCGCTCGCGTGGACTTGATTCACTATCGTAGACACTGCTTATTCCTTATGTTACCTAACGTAATAAAATATATCCTATAGCCTGTCTAGAGAACATATGTATTTTATAAAAAAAATGTAAATTGGATAAGTGGTTCTTGAGTGTTAAGAGCACTAACAGACAGACAGAGAGACGTTGCGTTTTATATATATTATAGATTTTTTTGATAAATATTAAGTTAAGAATTAGAAAAAAAACATCTAAATCGGATCAGTGGTTCTCGAATGATAATCACACTAACGGACAAACAGACAGACTGAGAGAGTTGCGTTTTATATATATTATGTAGATTATTAATTATTATATAACCTGACCAGAGAACAAATATAAGTATAAATTAAAAAAAAAAACACGTAAATCGAATAAGTGGTTCTCAAGTCATAAGCGCACTAAAGGACTGACAGACAAACAGAGAGATGTGCATTTTATATATATTATATTCTTCGCTACATGATATTGTCCCATATTTAATGGTTTAGGCAGTGTATTGCAAGAGAACGCGCTAGCGACAAACTTTTTTCCGACATGATTCACTATTATCTTCACTGCTTATTCCTTATGTTACCTGACGTAATAAAATATATCCTATAACCTGGCCAGTGAACACATGTATCTTTTAAAATAAAAAGCACGTAAATCGGATAAGTGGTTCTCTTTATATATATTATAGAAGATTATAGGTAATCTGGCTAAAGATGAATTAAAAGAAAAGCCACGTAAATCGGATAAGTGGTTCTCGAGTGATAAGCGCACTAACGGATAAACAGACAGACAGAGGGACGTTGCATTTTATATATATTATAAAAGATTATAGATAACCTGGCCAGAGAACAAATGTACGAATTAAAAAAAAAAACACGTAAATCGGATAAGTGGTTCTCGAGTGATAAGCGCACTAACGGACAAACATACAGACAGACAGAGAGACGTTGCATTTTATATATATTATAGAAGATAACCTGGCAAAGAACAAATGTATGAATTAAAAAAATAACCGGTCAAGTGCAAGTTGAACTTGAGCAACTAGTGTTCCGTACGTTGATTGCTTTTGAAATAAAAAATGTTGTAACGGAAGTGTAAAATGGTCAGTGACTTCCCAAAACACACCCCAAATGAGTTTTCAACAAAGTTTATTTCCAATCTTTACTGAAATTTCTGTTTTTTTTTATATACCAGATAAATTATTACAGGTAATGCACTCGTGATAATTTTCGTTCAATCTACACCCCGTGGAGAATATTCCAGAATTTTTTAAAAATTTTTTGATAAGTACTTTTCGAGATAAGGCAGGTGGACAGCGATTTTTCGTGATTTTTTAAACATAATACAAAGAAAAGTGCGCGCAAGTATTACATTATATATATATATATATATATATATATATATATATATATATATATATATATATATATATATATATAAATATATATATATATATATATATATATATATATATATATATATATATATATATATATATATATATTACTCGTGTTTTCACAAGCTTTCATTTGACACCACACTTGATTACCTAGTAAAAAAATTTTTTTTTACTTCCGATTTCACCCCCCAAAACTAACCCCTTAAGTCAAAATTTAACTTTCGAAACTACATGGCTCTGATGAGGCCATCAATTCCTATATTATTACCAAATTTGAACTTTCTATGACAAATAGTTTCGGAGAAAGTCGGGTGTGACAGGCGGACAGACAGACAGACAGACAGACAGACAGACGGACAGACAGACGGACAGACAGACGTCCAGACAGACGGACAGACGGACAGACACCGAAGTGATCTTATAAGAGTTCCGTACGGAACACTAAAAACATGTAAATCGGATAAATGATTCTCAAGTCTGCTTATTTCTTATGTTACCTAACGTAATAAAATATATCCTATAACCTGGCCCGAGAACACATGTATCTTTAAAAAAAAAGCACGTAAATCGGATAAGTGGTTCTCGAGTGATAAGCACACTAACGGACAGACATAAAAAAAACACAAAATTAATACACATTGATATTTATTCTCACTTCTTACCATGTCTCGCACTTTCCTATATGAGATGGAAGCATAAACAAAAAAAAACATATGATTTTCAGTTAGCATTATCTCTCAGAAGATTTTTGTAAAATTTTCATGACATTTTGCGAGTTACAGCTATATTTGATTTTTGCAAAACGGTGGAACAAAAAGACTTTCGTGTGTTGATTAAACATTGCTTTTTGATGGGAAAAAATATAACCAAAACCTAAAAATGGTTTGAGAAGTATGATGACACATCTGTTCCGTCGAAAGCAACTATATGTCGATGATTCGGTGAACTTAAATGCAGTTGTATCAGCACCAGTTATAACTTACCTGTAAATATTTACTTATAAAACCACTGAAAAGTGTTTATTTCATTCTATATTCCCACTGAAAATGAATTTCCATCAAGTAACTACCGAGTCAATTAATGACCAATAATGTTTATATTGTTATCCCTTAGCGTGAAGAAAAACAAACTCAAACCCTCGTAAATATTCGTAAGAAAATTTGTGAATACATAACTTCATCATTTTTTTCAGCAACAGTCAAAAGTTCCGCAATTGTCTAATAACGTCATTAAAACATGGAAAAATAATAAAAATAGTGAGACTGTATTTCAGATACATAAATTAAATGTTAATAATAGAGTAAAATCGACTCGGCTACTCAGTCATTCGAATGGGGCACGTTATCAGCAATGATATACAGTTTATTTTTGATTTATGTTCGACTTCCTGTCATTTGTTCTCACGCCCAACAGCGCTGCTACTCCGAACAAACACACATATACATATTTATTATTCTAATCGACATAATTTATGTTCATTATGTCCGAAAGTCACGCCATGAAAATTTGCATGCGATAATGAGACCGGAGGTAAACGATGCGCTGACAAACTGGCGTTTTTTCTACTTCAAAATTAAGTTGTTATGATGCCATATAAATGGGAACATTTATCAAACAACGAACAGGTAAATATGTAAACTGAACTATTCCTAATTTTTGCCGAAGTTTTTTTACACATACTAGTTTTAAAATCAAAACACTTCTTTAAATCTTCCACAAGTTATTTCAATTAAAATTAGAAATCATGAAAAAATAACGTAATTTTATATTCCTCTTATCAAAGAACCCCGAAGACGACGTAAAACATGATATCAAACGTTCTCACATATCAACTGACATGACTGTATCAAAACACCATACATAGCTCTAGAAATTTTAAGCTTAATTATAAATTACTAACAGCTTTTATGACAGCGCTAATAAAATTGTTTTAGACAATCCTAGATACATTTTTGAATAAAAACCGTCTAACTTATGTTAACATTACTATGTGCTGGCGACTTCACCCGCGTTTTAATAAGGTTTTCACCATTTAGGCAATACTACTTCCTCTTCTTTCTTATATAGTGTTTCATATAAGAAGGCATACTGCCTGTTTTATCCCCATTAGGTCTCTTTCGATGTGGACGTCCAGCATTTCTTCCACCTTTTCGGAGGTCTGCCCCTAGTTCATCTACCGTAAGGTTTATTGTCTTTGACCCTTTTTACCAGTCGGTTGTCGTCCATCCAATCTACGTGTTTATTCCATTGTTTTCTTCTAGGGTTGTCGTCCATCCGATCTACGTGTTTATTCCGTTGTTTTCTTCTAGTTCTGGTCCATTTGGATATTTCTTGGATCTTACTTAGTTTTTGTAGATCTTTGTTGCGGATTTTGTCGTTGATAGTTTTTCCATTGTGTCCCTAATCACCTTTATTTCTGTTGTCCTCACCATTTGTGCAGTTTTACATGTGTCAGCTCTTGTTTCTACAGCATATGTGAGGATCGGCCTTAATATTGTCTCGTATATTCTTATTTTGCTTTCCACTGTGAGCTATTTATTTTTCCAGGATATGTCGCAACCTGCTATTAGTGACTCCTTCATAGACTGTTGTTTTACTTCCCTGTTTAAGTCTCCGCAGCTTGTTATCATTGTTCCCAGGTCTTTAAAATTATCAACCTGTTCAGTAATATTTCCTTGGGTCTCAAGCTCGCATCTTAATAATTCTTGTGAAGCTACCATACATTTTGTATTGGTAGTGTTAATAATCATGTTTAGTTTTCTCGCTTCCAAACTGAAAAAGATCTTCTGAAAGTTGTCTTCAGAATCGGAGATGAGGAGTGCTTCATCGGCGTAGCAGATTGTGCGGCAGTGTTTGTTTTTGTATCCTCTAATTTTTGGAAGATTCTCCACTATTCTGCTCATGACGAGGTTGAAGATAAAGGGCGTTTATTTTTACTTCCTCGCTCAGTAGACGCACCATCTTTATATTGGGTTTGCATTCTGTGTTAATGTCATGTATGATTTTTATTAGCTTCTGGTTTGTCTGCTTTCCTTGTAATATCTTTATCATGTCTGTTAATTGCACTCTATCGAAGGCTTAAGTCATGTCGACGAAACACATATATGCAGGTTTGTTGTATTCTTTAGCTTTATCTGCCTCACTGTAAATAGGGCATCTATGGTCGATCGATTTTTGCGGAAGCCTTGTTATTCCTACCTTATTTGAATATCCTTGCTCATTTTTTCCAGTATGATTTTTGTTAATACTTTTAGGGTAGTATTTAGGAGCGTAGTTTTCCAATCGGTAGGTTTTATCCATTTTTTAGTATGATTGTAAAGAGCTGTGCTAGTTGATGTAGGTTTTCTCCTCCGCATTTTAGCATCTCACTTGTAATGTTGTCTGGTCCTGAGGTTTATTTATTTTTAAGACTTCTTATAATTATTTCTGTCTGTTCTGAAGTTACTTCTAGATTTACTTCCTCCACTTCTTCAAGTATGACTTCATTATTCTCTTCTTTATATAATTTCTCAAAGTATGTTTGCCATACTTGCATTCAAGCAATAAAGAATATGAAAAGAAGTGTCAGAACTCTCGTTACCGATGTCTCTGCTCCTTTACCAGTGATGTAGCCGGGTTCAGGGTGCCAAGTGGGCATATGGATACGAAGGAAGTTTCCTTCAGGAAAAACAGAGAACACTAAATGTCTGTGTACTTATAGAGAGGGGCGTACATCGACAAAGAAGGGAGGGACAGACGACAGCCATAATAAGATGCATTGCAAGTTTGCAGTAATTAGAATATACATATATCATTCTATTCTACACAACATTTCCTAATTAATGACCTATTTAGATCATTTAAAATATTAAACGTTTGTTATTCAGGCTATAAAAAGAATATAAGTCATAGATATAGAGGATGGACTGAGCGTTCCGTATCCCGCTGTGAAGTAAATATGGACTCAAAAGTGTGAGAGAGACAAAGCGAATTTTTGGCCAGTAGCTGTCTCTTTCTAGAATCCGCGAAGCTACTGCGCTCTTAAAAATAATATTTCTAAGTGTTCTATTCATAGAAATATTAGAATAGAGGAGGTAACTTCTTGCGAACAGCGTGATGCTCATAGAATTCAGCGTTCAAGCGCAGAGTAAGAGAGACAGAATTGTCTCATATTATTTCCTTTTCTTTTTAACGACTATACGCTTTCGTTTACAGCAGGTTATATACTTTCTCTCCTCTATTCTAATATCTCTGTGGTTCTATTTGAACTAGGGGCTTTTCTCGCCTTGAATTTCGTCTCGGGGTACTGCGCCTTGATTATTACAGGCATACCAAAAAGAGACAGGTATGGGCCGCACAATAGCTTTGCCTCTTTCTAGAGAGTGGTAAATTTTGTGAGGTTAATGCTCAGTCCATCCTCTATGTTTATGATATAAGTACAACTGGTGTACGTTTTTGCATTTTATAATTGACCAAGTTAAAATACTGTTCTTTAGCAAGGAAAGTAAAAATAACTAAACTAATTCTATGTGCGACATCTTTGGGACTATTTCAGAACTAATCAAAACCTCTATTGTTAACACGTTTCTCCAAAGAACTTTTAAACTATGACATGTGGATTCCTTTACTCGTAAGTAAGTAAGTGTAATTTAGTTCGTCGAAATATTAAAAAATAAAAATATTCGCGAAATAAATTGTTTTAAACGTAATTCTGTAATTTGGAGCAATATCTTGAATTGGGTATGATTCTATGAAAATACATGGCAACACTGTGCAATTGATTCAAAGGAGTATTAGTAGCTTCAACCAACGATCGAGGCTCCGGAAGCTGTAAGCAACCCTGGACGACAACGCGTAATGTAAAATAGGCTCAATTAAATTGAAAACAATAGTTTTTCTATACGCATTTCTAAGAACAATAGTTCTTTTTGAATTTTAATTTTGTTGTAAAATTGTAATAGGTAACAAATAGTGGTAATGTCATGTATGATTTTTATTAGCTCCTGGTTTGTCTGCTTTTCTTGTAATATCTTTATAATGTCTGTTAATTGCACTCCATCAAAGGCCTGAATCTTGTCAACGAAACATATATATGCAGCTTTGGTATATTCTTTAGCTTTTTCCACTATCTGCTTCATCATAAATATGGCATCTATCGTCGATCGATTTTTGCGGAATCCCTGTTGTTCCTCTGCTATTTGAATATCTTTCCTCATTTCTTTCAGTATAATTTTTGTTAATACTTTTAAGATAGTACTTAGGAGCGTTATTCCACGGTAGTTTTCGGGTGCCGTCATTTGCCCTTTTTTGAATATCGGGACTGTTTTCCAATCGGTAGTTGATGTAGGATTTCTCCTCCATATTTTAGCATCTCATTGGTAAAGATGTCTGGTCCTGAGGTTTTTCTATTCTTAAGACTTCTTATAATTCTTGCTGTCTGATCTAAAATTACTTTTAGATTTACTTCCTTCACTTCTTCAAGTATGACTCCATTATTCTCTTTATATAATTTCTGAAAGTGTGTTTGCCATTCTTGCATTCAAGCAATAAAGAATATGAAAAGAAGTATCTAGACTCTCGTTATCGATGTCTTTGCTCCTTTACCACTGACATAGCCGGGCTCAAAGCGCCAGGGGGGCATATGGATACGAAGGGAGAGCACTAAATGTGGGGGTACTTATAAAGAGAGGAGTCCATCGACAAAGCGACAGACGACAGCCATAATAAATTGCATTGCAAGTTTGCAGTAATTAGAAAATACATGCATCATTCTATTCTACACAACATTTCCTAATTAATGACCTATTTAGATCATTTAAAATATTAAACGTTTGACATTTAGGCTATAAAAGAATATACATAAGTCACAGACATAGAAGATGGATTGAGCGTTCCGTATCCCGCTGTAAAGTAAATATGGACTCAAAAGTGTGAGAGAGACAAAGCGAATGTGCGGCCAGTAGCTGTCTCTTTGTAGAATGCCGCGAAGCTACTGCGCCCTTAAAAATAATATTTCTAAGTGTTCTATTCATAGAAATATTAGAATAGAGGAGGTAACTTCTTGCGAACAGCGTGGTGCTCATAGAAAGAATATGCTCATAGAATTCAGCGTTCAAGCGCAGAGTAAGAGAGACAGAATTGTCTCATATTATTTCCTTTTCTTTTTAACGACTATACGCTTTCGCTTACAGCAGGCTATATACTTCCTCTCCTCTATTCTAATATCTCTGTGGTTCTATTTGAACTAGGGGCTTTTCTCGCCTTGAATTTCGTCTCGGGGTACTGCGCCTTGATTATTACAGGCATACAAAAAAAGACAGGTATTGGCCGCACAATCGCTTTGCCTCTTCCTAGAAAGTGGTAAATTTTGTGAGGTTAATGCTCAGTCCATCTTCTATATCTATGATATAAGTACAACTGGTGTACGTTTGCATCTTATAATTGACTAAGTTAAAATACTGTCTTATAGCAAGGAAAGTAAGAATAACTAAACTAATTCTATGTGCGGCATCTTTGGGACTATTTCAGAACTAATCAAAACCTCTATTGTTAACACGTTTCTCCAAAGAACTTTTAAACTATGACATATGGATTCCTTTACTCGTATTAAGTAAGTATAATTTAGTTCGTTGAAATATTAAAAAATAAAAATATTCGCGAAATAAATTGTTTTAAACGTAATTCTGCAGTTTGGAGCAATAGCTTGATTGGGTATAATTCTATCAAAATATATGTGAACACTGTGCAATTGATTCAAAGGAGTATTAGTAGCTTCAACCAGCGATCGAGGTTCCGGAAGCTGTAAGCAAACCTGTACGACAACGCGTAATGTAAAATAGACTTAATTAAATTGGAAACAATAGTTTTTTCTATACGCATTTCTAAGAACAATAGTTCTTTCTGAATTTTAATTTTGTTGTAAAATTGTAATAGGTAACAAATAGTGGTGTAATTCGCGTTTGTAATTAAGGAGGACCCACCCTTTCATAATACTTTAACCAAAAAACGGAGAGAAAATGTTTATACAAGACCAGAATTAGTTAAAATTAATTATCTGTTTTGATTCGTATTGTTGATTTCCCCAAATTCTAGTTACTATAAACATTTTTCCTGTTCTTATATTTACAATGGTGATGATTTTCTTTATTCGAGCATTTCTTCTTTGATGCTAGTAGATTACTCTTTCTAAGTTTAAATTGCGGACGCCAGAGGTCATATTTGCAATTCTAATCTTTTCGAAAACAAAATCCCCTTGAAAAAAATCTGAACCTGTTCTTGAACGCTCCCTCATCTGAACAAAATTGTGGTTGTTTACAATTTTTTTGTATTTTTAAAAAAATATATCATATTGGATTATCAAATAGAATACCAGAACCCTACAATGGTGAAAAGTAAGTATTTAATATATATTTTTCTCCAAGCAATCTATAACATGTCTGGTGAAAACCGAAGAAAGGAATGACAAAAAATTTAACCTAAACAGTGACCAATTTCGTTTTAGCCAGGCAAAAGGACGAGGGGGCTACAACAGCCCCACAAGATCAACCGAACGAAGAATTTTCGGTCGAAAAAATATTGGATAAAAGGTCCCGAAATGGAAAAATTGAATATTTATTAAAATGGAAAGGATACAGCGAGTGAGTCTTAAGGGGAACAGTTGTTACATTTTTAACCTTTTATATTAATAATTTTCTCGATAGAAACGCAAAATTATACTGAAGTTAGATGACAGAATTTTTGATTTAATAAATTTTAGCGAAGATAATACATGGGAACCAGAAGAAAATTTAGACTGTCCTGATTTGATAGCAGCATATGAATCTCAGTTTGAGCAGACTTTAGCAGATAGTGAGGATAAAAATAAAAGAAAAAATATAAGCGAAGATAACAGAGCAAGAGGTAAGAATTTAAGAAAGTTTAAAAAAAACAGTTAAAAAGTTTAGCTGCTTGTTAATATTAATGTATCTCAATTTTAGCTGTAGCTTTGACTCTGCTTTCAAAAACTGAAATAATTTTTAGTATTCTGTAAGAAACAGTTATGGGAATCAATTTGGTTCCGGTCAATCTGTCTATCATACCTGATTTTCTTTGAAACTATTTGATATAGAAAGTTGAAATTTGTCAAACACAGAAATTCATGGTCTAATCAGACCCGTGTAATTTTGAAAGTTAAATTTTATTTATTTATTCATTTTTTTATTGCCATCAAGAACGTAAAAAGCAACGTCATAAAAAAGTAGAATATATGCATATAGCCAACAAAATATAAGACACTGTACAGAGGACAAAATCCTACAACTATTGATAACTAAAATTATTGATCAAAATTAAGAGAATAGAAACATTTTGAGAGAGCAAACCTTTTTGCTTTCCTTTTGAATCTCTCAAACTCCTCAATGTTCCTGATCTCCAATGGGAGAAGCCGATATGCCTTTATGCATTTAAAATATGGCCCTTTTTCAAAGAAAGAAGTAGCATGGTAGGGAGCTCGTCATTCGTGTCTACCTCTAGTTGTGATTGCCATATCTGGAGCATATTCATCCCTATTTGTCAAGAAAAATGATGGATTCTTCTTAACAAAGGTGACCAAAGCCATGAAGTAGAGACCTGGGACTGTAAGTAACCCCATTTCAATAAAGTATGGTCAACATGACGTTAGAGGATGTAAATGACGCATGTATCTCACAATTATCTTTTGTGCCCTAGAGATATCCCTAGCAAATCTTGAAGATCCCCAGAAAGAAATCCCATAGTTTAATTGGGATTGAATATAAGCAAAATAGAAAAGTTGTATGCTATTTGATGATACAATATATCTAAGTCTTCTAATAAGAACACACGCATTATTGAGCTTAGACCGAAGTCTCACTGCATGTATTTCCCAACAAATACTTGAGTCAATATTAACCCCCAAAAATTTTATCATCTCTATATTGGGTATTGACTTTAGTTCATGTCGCACATATAATGATTGTGTGGATATTTTATTTTTATTAAATAATATAAGGCCCGTTTTGTTTTCACTAAGACAAAGGTAATTCTTTTCACACCACTCTGCCATTCCCGCCACTATACGAGAACAGATCACCGACAGGCTAGCGATGGAAGAGCTTGACAAAATGACCGATGTGTCATCAACAAATTGACAACCCATTCTATCCCCATCATCATCATCCACATCCTGCTGCTGCAACAGATTGTTCACATACAACAAGAAACGCAATGGACCTAGTATCGATCCTTGTGGTACACCCCTACAAATGCTGTTAGGGTCTGAGAAATAGTACCGAAAGTTAATCTTAACATTCACTGACTGAGATCTGTTTTGTAAATATGACTCCAGAAACCCCAGGGCCACTCCCCTCACCCCATATCTTTCTAGCTTAATGAATAGCAGTGAGAAATTTATGGTATCAAAAGCCTTTGAGAGATCAAAGTACACTAATTGTGCAAGTTCAACTTGCACTTGACCGGTTATTTATTACTTAAATTATAACAAATAGATGCTTATACTGCGCTCTGTCGATGACTTACTAAGTCTATTCAAGCAGAGCGGCACACAATGACTGGCAACTTATTGCAGAAACGCACCTTTCTTGAGCTTACTGCTCGAAGGCATAGATGGCAGTATTGGTGTAACTAAAAACGAAAAAATCGTATTTTTAGAAATTACCAAAGTGTTCTTCGTATTTGCTGAACCATCCCAAGACGCGTTTCGCTGTATCACGGCTCATCAGCTGGGCTAGGTTCAGCAAATACGAGAACACATCTTTAGTCTTTTATCCAAGTAACTAACGGAAAACACTCTCGTATTTGCTGAACCTAGCCCAGCTGATGAGCCGTGATACGGCGAAACGCGTCTTGGGATGGTTCAGCAAATATGAAGAACACTTTGGTAATTTCTAAAAATACGATTTTTTTCGTTTTTAGTTATACCAATACTGCCACTTAAATTATCTTTATAAAACATAACCACTCTATATAGGTAACTCAAAAATTGCAGCTTTTCTACTGAAAACATTTAACTATAAATAAAATTTAGTTCCTTCTTGCAGTGGGTCCTTGGATATTGCTGAAAAATTTACTTATTTAAATGTAAAAACTTTTTATTCCTAATTTTCTTTGCAGGTTTTGACAGAGGTTTAGAGCCTGACAGAATAGTAGGGGCTACGGATGCCAGTGGAGAGTTAATGTTTCTTATGATGTGGAAAAAATGCAAGGAAGCTGATTTAGTACCTGCAAGTCAAGTCAACGTTAGATGTCCAGAAATTGCGATAAACTATTATGAAAATAAAAAGATCTGGCATACTAAAGATCCTGTTATAGAATTGGATTAGGTTTATTCTTAGATCTTATTTAAGTTTTTTATATATTTGGATATAAGAGTATCGAAAGTTAAAAGTGTGTTTTTTGAAAGATTGACTATTTTAAATTTATTTATTTATACAATGAATACTTACAGAGCAACAACTCCAAATAGTAAAACAGTAATCATAGTTACAAAAAAAAAAATAATGCATGTATAATAGTTTACAAAAAGAAGTAATAACAAAGATAACAGATAAATTGTTACTGTCATTGCCCTAGAATTTCTATATTAATACGTCTATATTTTATTTTGTTTTTAAATGTCATTATACTATATCTAAAAAGATCTAAATCACTAAAATTTGCATTATAATTACTTAACAGTCTATTAGAAAAACGTTGTATTCCGTATGTAGTACGATGAAAAGTGATATAAAACAGTTATTGAGATCTAGTGGTCCTGATTGGAATCCGAAAATCAACGCAAAGTATGACAATTTATCTGACCGTTAAGTAATTTGTACAAAAATAAAACTAAAGCATTGTGTCTTCGTGTTTTAAGTGTTTCTATACCTACTAACTGAGTACGAGTTAAGTACGGTACATTGCTGTAGGGAAACTTTAGTTTGTATAAAAGGAATTTTACAAACTTATTTTGGACAGACTCCAGACGATTAATATGACAGTTATAAACAGTAGATAGTAACGAAATAATTGAAATAGTTAAAAAATTTAAAAATAAAATTGGCGGTAAGAATATTTTATCTGAAGGTGTAATTAAACATTCTAAAACGTACACGGCTTTTTTTTACGCCAATATCATCAATAATAGCATGCTGCAAGGAAAAGTGCCTAATGAATGGAAAATTTCCAAAATTGTGCCAATTGAAAAAATAAAATATACTATAAAACCTGAAGAGATTCGGCCAATAAATACGCTTCAAAGTGACGAAAAAATCCTTGAAACAGTGATATAACATCAGTTACTGCAATATTTGAATGAATAACAATATTATTATTCCAGAGCAATCGGGTTTTAGAAGCAAACACTCATGTGAAACTGCAATTAATTATGTTATAAGTGAATGGCGTGAAGATTTGATGAATAAAAAATACATTGTATCAACTTTCATAGATTTAATAACCGGTCAAGTGCGAGTCGAACTTGCGCAATTAGTGTTCCGTATGTTGATTGCTTTTAAAATAAAAAACTTTGTTACAGAGGTGAGTTTCCAACAAAGTTTGTTTCCAATTTTTACTGAAATCTGATGACCTTGAAATTTTTGTTTTTTTACATACCAGAAAAATTATTAAAGGTAATGCACTCGTGATAATTTTCGTTCAATCTACACCCCGTGGAGAATATTTCGGAATTTTTTCAAAATTTTTTGATAAGTACTTTTCGAGATAAGGCGCGGGACAGCGATTTTTTCGCGATTTTTTAAAAATAATACAAAGAAAAGTGCTCGCAAGTATTACATTATATATACATTTTTTACTCGTGTTTTCACAAGCTTTCATTTGACACCACACTCGATGACCTAGTAAAAAATTTTTTTTTTTCACTTCCGATTTCACCCCCCAAAACTAGCCCCTTAAGTCAAAATTTAACTCTTAAAACTACATGGCTCTGATGAGGCCATCAATTCCTAGTTTATTACCAAATTTCAACTTTCTATGTCAAATAGTTTCGGAGAAAATCAGGTGTGACAGACAGACAGACAGACACCGAAGTGATCTTATAAGTGTTCCGTACGGAACACTAATAAAAAGAGCATTTGAAACTATAGACAGAAAATTATTGCTTATGAAACTACACAAAATTGGAGTGCGTGATATGGAATTAAAATGGTTTGAAGATTATCTATCGAATAGAAAGCAACAAACAAAAATTGGAAACACGACATCATCAGCGATACCAGTGAATATTGGTCTACCGCAAGGCTCTGTCCTTGCGCTGGTACTGTTTCTCATATACATAAATGACATTAAAGATGGTTTAAAGTACGGGGATGTTAGACTATTTGCAGACGATGCACTGATTGCAATTAGTGATGTTAGTTTGGATGTGGCTATTAATAAAATGCAGTCTGATATGAATATTCTTTACAAGTGGATGTGAATAAATATGTTAAAACTAAATATATGATAATATCACACAATAACTATAATAATAATCATAAATTATACATAAATAATCGTGAAATAGAAAAAGTAAACGAAATTAAATACTTGGGTATAATGATAGATTGTAAACTTAAATTTGATGCACACTTTCAATATTTAGTGAATAAAATAAACCAAAAACTCTATCTCATGTATAGAACTTGCCACATCATAAGTGAATACCATAAAATATTAATATATAGAAGCATAATTGAGCCACATTTTATTTATCGTCCTTCGGTATTATTTCTTTCTAAGGATACACAAATAGAACTACTGCAAAAACAAGGCAATGAGATTTATATTGCGGAAGCCTTATTATGCAATGAAATTCATCTATAATATAAAGATAGAAAATTGTCCCACATATTTGACCGAGAAAATTAGATACGTCAATCAGATTCACAACTACAACACCAGAGGACGAAATGACTTCTGAGTGGTGGGAATTACAAATGAAGCTGATCGAGCAAATCTTTATTATAAAGGACTTAAACATTTTAATGACCTACCAAATAATATTAAAAATTGTGAAACCATAAATAAGTTTAAGCAACTATTATATCGACATTGTAAGAATATGCCTATCCGATAGTTAAATTAGGTTCTAATGAACCGTAAATAAGTAAATAAATAAACAGGACCCCATATGATACTATTATACTCCAAAATACTCCTAACAAGACAATTATACATAGACTTAATAGCTTCAGTATCACAGATATCATAACAGGTACAGTGTAGAAAACCTAACATACGAGATGCTTTCAGTAATATATCAATGTGACTATTAAAACTCAAGTCACTGCTAAAAATCACACCCAAATCATTAAAACTATCAACAGCTTGTAAAGGTTTGCTATCTAAACAATAATTAAAATTAATAAGACTTTGCATTTATAAAAATTAAGAATCCTACATTTTGAGGTATTAATTTCTAAGTTATTTAAGGAACACCATTTGACTAGCTTGTTCAAATCAGTTTGTATGTCTACACAGTCTTTTGAAAAATTAACCACACGGAACAATTTAAGATCGTCACCGTAAAAGATACGATGTATTAAAATGTAAGCAACAATAAAAGATGTTTTTTTTTTTTAAGAATTCTCACTTTCTTTATATTTACATTTAGTACAAGTATAAAAGACAGTCTGCCCTTCATCAGCTGATCGTAACTGTAAAGTAGCATAAGACATCTTTTCATTTCCACATTTGGGGCATTTTCTTTCAACTACAGGTCCCTCATCAGCACTGGCTTGTTCTTTCTTTTTTTCTGCAGTTTTTTGGGCCTTAGAACTACGCGAATTAAAATGTATTGTATAGTGGACAGTAGATTTGCTATCTACAAGCACTAAAAATAAAAATATCTAACATAATTGGCCTATACAAAAATAATAAAGTCTCCAATTAGAGATATTACAACATAGTAAGAAAAGGTATATACAACTAGCTTCTAAAGGTAGTTTTTCTGTTTTTTTTTTTTTTACTTACTATCTGGTTCGAAGCTCCTGCTACAGGTATAACATCTTATACGTCCGGTATCTTTTAAAGGCGGCAAAATTGATCCACAATCGGGACAAAATCCTGCTACTTTTTGGAATGTTTCAGTCATATTTACGAATTTTCTTCAAGACAAAACTTCCTTTAATAATACTTTTCTCAAAACTTCTCAATGGAGAAGTGAGGTTAAAGTGTTTTTCAAAAGATTGATAAATTATAGCGAAAAAGCAATATACGGTTTAGTTTACAACAGTATTAAAACCTAATTCTCCTCGACTGAAAACCGCAGACAGGGGATTCGGGTTATTTGCCATTATACTCAAGACAGATAGTGACAATGTATTTTTTTTTCTGTTTGACTTTTGTCAGAGTTAAGCATTAAATTCAATAACCCAACGATATTAAACTTCCATTTGACCAACATCCTGCAAAAAAATATTAGTTCAACTAAGACTTCCGCGGAGTCCGTAATGGAACGTACTCTGTTCAACAGTGTCATTGTTTGACAGTTAAAATTTGACAACGTTGCATCGGCCATTTGCTTCTGGGTGAGTCGGCTTTGTGTACGTCACGTTGAATTTTTTGTGAATTTTCTGGTTTTTACAACAACAAATTTTCGCATTCAAAGCTGATAAACATGAAAAGAGACTCTGGAGGTGTAAGTAGAAATATATGTATTTTTACGTTTTCAATTTATATGTTTAGTATTTATTGAAATCAAAATTCGAGGGTGTGACGGCGTCACCTTTATTGATTAAAACACCCCAATTTAATTTATTGCTTAAATAATTATTATTTTAGTCATTTAAATTCCCTGCTTTTCCTAAAAACGATTTTTGTTTCGATAAATGTAAAATTTGTGATGTACCTGTTCTAAGAGTTATTTACAATGCATCATGGTGGTAATTTACATTGTTCCGAGAGAAACATCAATAAATAAAATAACTTATTAACGGACCAGCCATTTACAGATAAAGGAAATAAAAAGAAAAACAACATTTACATATTGCTAAAAACATAAAAAGAGTTTCCTCATTCGGAGCACCATCACAAAACCTGTCTAGTTTTATTTTTTGTGGTTTGAATGTTATCACTAAATAAATCTATATTGGTGACTCTACTAATAGCATTAGCTGTAACACACAATCTAGTCAATGCTGATGATAAACCGTAATTTGTTCGGTGAAATGGTAAATGAAACATATTTGTTATACGTAGTATTCTTTGAGGAGTATTAAGTCCAATCCTCCCCAGAAGTTCTGGGCAGTCAATTGCAGAATTTAAAACTTTATGTAACCTGCAAATATCAGTTATCCTTCTCCTGTCTTCAAGGCTAGGTAAATTTAACAAATTCATTATTTCCTCATATACAATATTTTCCACTGTTATTCCCATTTTATACCCTATGAATCTCAGGAACTTTTTTTGCACATGCTCAATTAAATCTACATATGTCTTGTAGCATGGTGACCATACTGGACAAGCATACTCTAGTCCTGATCTGACAGATGAACAATATAAAACCTTAAAACACTTAATATCGGTAAAATCAGACAATGATCTTTTAATAAAACCTAACCTTTCATAGCCTTATTTGTCATAAATTCAATGTGAAAATTAAAATTTACATTTTTATCGAAATACCCCCTAGATAATAATAATAATAATAATTTATTGATCATAAAGAATACATAGTATTGACAAACACGTCAAAAGGTTTTAAAAACTAAGAGTGTAGATCACAAAGTACTGTACATCTAAATGTTAAGGATCGATACAAACAAATAGAAACTCCACACATATCACACAACTTAAAAGGTTTGGTCTATATCTATAGTTAAATGTAGTGCTTAAAATTCTCTCTATCCTAGTCAGTGTATAAAATTCACTGAAATTATAGAGAGCGGCATTGATTATAATTTTTTTTAAGCTACTTTTAAATCGACTGAGCTGTTGCAATCTCATCTCTCGAGGCAAAGCATTAAATAATTTAATCTTTTCCATGTTTGTTCTGGCGAATCTAGTTATGGGCAAGAGCAGATTGTCTCGACTCCTGGTACCATGTGCATGAATATGCGATAATGTACAATACCTAGCAACATTCTTTCTGACATATATGAGTTTTTGGTACATAATCAAACCATATAGAGTCATTATTTTCAGTGACTTAAAATAAGGTCGACTGGTCTCATCCTGTTTTAAATTTGCAATGCATTTTATAGCAGATTTTTGCACTCTAAAAACTTTTTCAAGGTGAGTACTTGCCGCAGAACTCCATACTAGGATTCCATAATGCAATATTGAATCAAAAAGAGAGTGGTAAGTTGTAAGTGCAGCTGCTTCGTTTATTGTATTTTTAATTCGTCTTATAGCATATATTGCTTTGTTTAGTTTGTTACATATACAATTTACATGATTGGTATATAAAAGGTTGGTGTCTAGAGTAACCCCTAGGAATTTTATTTTGTTTTTTACATCAGTGCTAATAGTTTTTGCTTCAAATATTATGGACTCGGTCTTTGTGTCATTTAAAACTAGTTGATTTGAGAGGAACCATACTTTAGCTTGTTCCGTCATTGCCTCAAGCAACTGAGCAGGATCCTCACCTCCATCGAAAGATACTCCAAATGTTGCATCATCCACATAAATAATGCTCTCGATATTTTGGATATTTTTTCCAAAAATTTCAAATGCCTGTGGAAGATCATTCACGTAAAGGAGGAAGAGTAGGGGACCCAGCACACACCCCTGAGGTACACCGATCTCTGCAAGCATCGGAGCACTCATGCTGTTACCATTACAGTAGACAACTTGATATCTCCCCTCAAGATATGACTGCAAGAGCTTAAAGGCCACACCCCTAATTCCATAGAAATATGTTTTGTCTAACAGAAATTTAAGGTTTACGCAGTCAAAAGCTGCAGTTAAATCTGCAAATAACCCTATAAATTTATTTCTTTTTTCAAAAGCATCTCTTATATATTTTACAAGAGTTAAAATAGCATCTGAAGTTGTTACATTTTTTCTGAAACCAAATTGTCTTGGGATGATTATACAATGTTTATCTAGAAAGGCAACAAACTGCTCAAATATGACACTCCCCAAAACTTTTGAAAATACAGGTAGTATTGATATTTGCCTAAAGTTGTGGGGAAGGCTCGGTTCACCTTTTTTATAGAGTGAAATGATTTTTGCTAATTTCATTTGAGATGGAAATGTTCCTTCCTCCAGACAGGCATTCACAATATCTACCATTAGTGGAATCACAAATTCAGATGCTCTTTTCATGCTAAAAACACACTCCAAAAATATCTTCTATCTTCTTATTTTTAAGTTTATTTATTATACGTTTTATGTCGTAGAAATCAACTGGTTTAATGAACATATAGTCTGTTTGTTTTAATTTTTTATCTAGATATGAATTTATATTTATGCTTGATTTTGAAAGATTTTGGGTGAGTGACTCTGCATGAGTTATATAAAAACTATTCAACTTATTTGCAGATATGTTTTCCGGGGTAATTTTCAATTTATTTTTTTCTCCCAGTTTCAGTATTTATTATATCCCAAACAGTTTTGCTGTAATTATCTGTTTTCTCTAGCCTATTTATACAATATTGTTTTTTTGAAATTGATAGGACATTATTGTATACTGCCCTGTACTCTTTATATATCTTTTTATTTCCTTCAGTAGGATACCGCTGTTTAACTTCAAAATAAAATCTAAGCCTATCTTTTACTTTAACTACTTCTGGAGTTATCCAGCTTCCCATCTCTGGCCTATTCTTTTTAGTGTTCCGTACGGAACACTTATAAGATCACTTCGGTGTCTGTCTGTCACACCCGATTTTCTCGGAAACTATTTGACATAGAAAGGTGAAATTTGGTAATAATATAGGAATTGATGGCCTCATCAGAGCCATGTAGTTTTGAGAACTAAATTTTGACTTAAGGGGTTAGTTTTGGGGGGTGAAGTCGGAAGTGAAAAAAAAATTTTTTTACTAGGTCATCGAGTGTGGTGTCAAATGAAAGCTTGTGAAAACACGAGTAAAAAATATATATATAATATTATACTTGCGCGCACTTTTCTTTGTATTATTTTTAAAAATTCGCGAAAAATCGCTGTCCCGGGCCTTATAATAATAATAATAATAATAATAATGATGACTTTATTGTATAATATACAAAAGGCGAAGTTGAAGCTTAGCTTCCTATCTTAACCTATCCTAACCTAAAAATTATTATATTACTTATGTATCGTATATAATTATGGGGCATACATGTACTGTTGCAAACATATTTCGGATGTATCATGTAAATATAAGAAAACAATTTATAAAAATAATGATATAATTTTGCCAATTTCATTTTTAAATTTCAAGCCTTTAAGACTTTTTAAATTATCTGGAACTTTATTATAAATACTGTAGACCTGGTAACTGATCGATCTTTGATATTGTGCTGTTCTATGCAAGGGTGGTGATATTTGTTGTTTATGCCTTAAGTCTAGGTTATGAGCATCATGTCTAAATTTAATTTTTTGATACAAGTAATTTGGGCGCATTTTACAAATTATTTTATTAAATATTACTAAACTATGAAGAAGTCTCCTTTCTTTCATGGAGCGCCACCCAACTTCTTTCATCTTTGCAGTCACACCCCTATCATATTTTCTTATACCACCAATCAGCCTGACACAGTAATTCTGAATGCGCTGAATACGCCGAGCATCCGATTCCAGGAGACAGGGACCATACACTGTATCACAAAATGTGAAGTGGGACAAAACTAAGCTATCGCATAATAGTTTTTTTTTCAAATTTACACTTAATAAATGACGCTGGCTATATATAAGTTTAAGATTAGTAAACGCCTTTTTTTATGCAATTATTTATATGTGCTGTGAATCTCAACTCTATATCCATTATCAAACCCAAGTTCCTAGCATTATCCAAGTTTTCTAGCCGCTCAGTACCTACAATAATGTTTAAATGATTAGAATATTGCTTTCTCCAAGCGGTACGTCCAAACAATAGCAACTGACATTTTTTTGGGTTTAGTACCAAACAGTGTTTTTCGGAGGCACTCACCAAAAGTGCAAGATCCTCGTTAATTTTATTATTACCCTCAATAATTTGTTCAGGCTCGAAAGACAAGTAGATTTGTGAGTCGTCAGCGTAAAGATGTAAATCTGAATATTTAAGATAGGTACAAAGCTGAGATGTATATAGAGTGAAAAACAGAGGCCCTAAGATAGACCCCTGTGGAACACCATTACAGATTTTTATTGGCTTGGACTTTTGTCCATTTAGTTTTACACACTGCAGTCTTCCTGCAAGATAACTCTCAATCATAAGACAAGCCTCACCACTAAACCCAAGATATCTTAGTATAGCAATAAGCAGATGATGATCTAGTCTGTCAAATGCTTTGGAGAAGTCCAGCAGAACAATCACAGTAAGCTCACCCCGATCGGTAGCCTCGAAGATGTCATCGGTCACTTTTTAGAAGAGCAGTGGTACAGCTGTGATCTTTGCGAAATCCTGACTGTGTTGATGGTAACAAGTTATGGGTTTCGATGTATCTACGTATTTGAGCATCTAGGACTCTTTCAAGGATCTTTGACATAGTTGGTAAGATGCTTATGGGTCGCAGGTCTTTTAGTTCACTTGGGTTGGGAGATTTTGGAATCGGGAGTAAAAACGAGCTTTTCCACCGATCAGGAAACGTTTTGGTTTCTATACAACTGTTGACCAGATGCAAAACAATGGGTACAATATATGGATAGCAATTGCATATCATTTTAATCCCAATGCCGTCAGTACCAATGGCCTCCGATTTTATGGAACTCATTGCCCTTTCAATGTCGTCCATGCTTGCCAAAGTAAAATTAAAATCACCAGCGTCTTTTTTTTTATTTTGCAAATAAAAATTTAACGTGTCTGCATCTGGATTTTTTGAAGTAGCCGCGTCAATAAAGTACCGGCTAATCTTTTCAACATCGTTTAATGTGGCCGGAATTGTGTTTTTAGGTTTAGAGTAAATGTTTAGATCTCGCAAGACTTTCCAATTGTTTTTTGAGTTTTTAGGTGTTAAGTTGTTAGTAAGGTACTGTTTTTTAGCATTTTCCACTGCAATTGTCACCTGGTTTCGAATTAGTTTGTACGTGTCCCAGTTGGTATGAGTTTTATGTTTTTGATATTTATGTAGGGCTTTATTTCGTATGCACATAGCATCTTTTATTTCCTGGGTAAGCCAGGGTGCTTTTCTTTTAGTAATACGAGCTGTTTGTATTGGTGCATGTAAATCAAAAAGTCCGGTAAGATAAGTATTAAATAATTCCAGTTTTACATTGATGTCACGAGTGTAGAATATATTACGGAACGGAACTGACAAAAGATCGTTGTGAAAGTGTTGTTTATTAAAATTGCGAAAGTTCCTGTAGTCTAAGAAGAAAGGTTTTTGTTTAAATATTTGAAGTTTTAGTTCACATTTAATTAGTAAGTGATCGGAAATGTTAAGGGTAGGATCCACTACAGCACTCACCAGAAACTCATCGTTTGAACATAAGATAAAATCAATTAGAGTTGCATTGGTTTGACAATATCTAGTAGGCTCATTAATAATTTGTTTTAGACCGTATGACTGCAAAACTGAAAAAAATTTTTGGGTGTATCCCGAGTCTAAGTCCAACCCATTAATATTAAAGTCCCCAAGACATATAAAATTGTCAGATCTTAGTAGATGCTGAGAGACATTTAACTCAAATTCTTCAAGAAATTCATTAAAGTTAGTAAATCCAGGGGGCCTGTAGATTGCCCCTAAGAGGGTCCCAATATTCCCGGCTCTGAACTCAACCCATAGTTGTTCAGAATGATTGGCTGCATAACTATTTACCATTTCGCATTGCAAAGTAGTTCGAATATACAAGACGATACCCCCCCACCTCTGCCTTGCCCACGATCAAATCTTAGAAGCTTATACCCATTTATGTTGAGTCTTTCATTAACTATCGAGTCAGTTAGCCAGGTCTCAGTTATAGCTAAAATGTCAATTTCGCTATTTTCCAAGTAGTTTTTAACTTGATTAAATTTGGGAAAAAAAGACCTTGAGTTTATATGACCTATTACTATCTTTTTTTGTTTGCTATTCATGATAAAGAACTCAAATTATTCACTTTCATGGATACCAGTAAAATACAAAAAAGAAGAAGAAAAAAGAATAATTAACCTAAGAGTTCATTAAGGTGATCTTCGTCAGCAATTACAGTGTACTTCTCTCCGTCTGCCTTACGTGCCAAGACCCTTCCATTTCTCTGCCAGACATATTTGTAATTTGCTTCATTCTTAAGCCGTTTACATTTTTTAAGAAAAGTGTAGGTTTCCCTTGTAAGTTCCTCCGAGATATATATCACACTTTCAGATTCATCAAGGCCGACAGTGCTTCTGGTTACTCTTCCCTTGTGAGCTTTGGCCCTTAAAATTTTTTGTTTCAAATCTAAGTCTGCTACTTTAACTATGGATCTAATTGTATTGTTGGTTTTGAAGTGCTTGATAACCTCAAATTTACTCTCAGATGAGGGCACCTTAAGAAAGTTACACAATGTGACAAGTTTTGTAACAGTGGAGTCTTTTTCGGATTCTTTGCATACCAGGCCACTGATGCAGATGTTGTTTTTTATTTTATATGCTTCTTGCGTGCCCATGGTTTGCTCTAGTTTTGCGACCTTGTCCTTCAGTAAACGATTTTCTTTCGACATTTCGGAGACCATGTCCGACATGACCTTATTGCGTTGCTTTTCCTCCTCATACCTTACGTTGAGAAACTCGATAAATTGCTTCATCTCTCTAACGTCATTTTGCAGTTCTCTTAAAATGGTTTTCATTTCGTAAATTCCTCCCTCGTCTCCCACATCTAGACCTGGGTTAGGGGGTATGATAGACATCCTACGGGATCTGGTGGATTGATCTGCTAGGCTCATCCTTCTCTCGCCAGTACATTCATCACAGTACCAAGATGTTTTATTCTGCTGCATAATTCGGGCGTCAAGCTCACTTACTTCCACACAATCTAAATGAAAATAACACTTGCATATCCCACAAACTAATTTCATTTTCATTTTGCCTATATTACGGTGGCAATGCTTACAAGTTTTTGAATTTGTCATTTTAACTTTGCAAGTACTTATCAAAAAATTTCGAAAAAATTCTGGAATATTCTCCACGGGGTGTAGATTGAATGAAAATTATCACGAGTGGATTACCTTTAATAATTTATATGGTATACAAAAAAAACAAAAATTTCAAGGTCATCAGATTTCAGTAAAGATTGGAAACAAACTTTGTTGAAAACTCATTTGGGGTGTGTTTTATGAAGTCACTGATCATTTTATACCACCGTAACATAAATTTTGACTTAAGAGGTTCGTTTTGAGGGGTGAAATCGGAAGTGAAAAAAAATTTTTTTTACTAGGTCATCGAGTGTGGTGTCAAATGAAAGCTTGTGAAAACACGAGTAAATATATATATATATATATATATATATATATATATATATATATATATATATATATATAGTATATATATAATGTAATACTTGTAATAATTTATTTGGTATATAAAAAAAACAAAATTTCAAGGTCACCAGTTTTCAGTAAAGATTGGAAACAAACTTTGTTGAAAATTCATTTGGGGTGTGTTTTGTGAAGTCACTGATCGATCATTTTATACCACCGTAACATAAATTTTGACTTAAGAGGTTCGTTTTGAGGGGTGAAATCGGAAGTGAAAAAAAATTTTTTTTACTAGGTCATCGAGTGTGGTGTCAAATGGAAGCTTGTGAAAACACGAGTAAAATATATATATATATATATATATATATATATATATATATATAGTATATATAGTATATATATAATGTAATACTTGTAATAATTTATTTGGTATATAAAAAAAACAAAATTTCAAGGTCACCAGTTTTCAGTAAAGATTGGAAACAAACTTTGTTGAAAATTCATTTGGGGTGTGTTTTGTGAAGTCACTGATCATTTTATGCCACCCTAACAAAAATTTTTATTTTAAAAACAATCAACGTACGGAACACTAATTGTGCAAGTTCAACTTGCACTTGACCGGTTTTTTTTTACTCTGAGGAAAACACATATCATAGTAGTATAAAAAGCTTTTATGAAAAATGGTGTACTTATATTCTGCAGAATTTTTCCCATATACATCAATCCAAGTTTCTTTCGAAATATGATCGATCCATGTTTTATATTTATTGTTGCTGCATAATCTCATAGGATTTTTTTTTGTTCTATACCTTGGATTGTAAAATTTGTTTTTAGGGCATAGTGATCTGAAAAACCCAGACACTCTACCTTTGTCTGGATACAACAATAGTTACTGAAAATATTATCTAAGCAGTTACCCCCTGTATGTGTAGGTTCAATTACCTGTTGGTGAAGCCCAAAAGACGTAAAAAGCTGGACCACTCTATGCATGTTATCATCAGATTTATTATTAAAATGCACATTATAGTTTCCAGCTACAATAATATTTACTTTTGGAAGAGTTTTTAATACAAACCCCAAAGCACTACACATGATGTCCAAAAAATTGTCTATATTTCTAAGTTCTGTAGATCTATATACATTAATGATGATAGATTTATATTTTTTGCATAACAAGCAGAGATCTCGCATACTCGTTCAACTGACATCTTTTCAAGAACATTCAGATTTCTTACTTCTATTTTGGGATGGACGTAGATACACGAGATCTGCAAAATAACTTGCCAACTGAAAATTGAGTATTCCCATGCACTGCAGCTGATCTCTCATAACATCGCTCCTCTTCAGAATACCGTTATCGATCTTATAATTAAACATTAAAAAATTCTTCTTTCTATAAAATTGCATAACTTGACATTTCTCTATATTAAGAATCATATTATTTAATTGACACCAATCCTTTAAACTATCCAAATCTAGTTGTAATTTATAACAATCTTCCATTGGTTCCACTATTCTATATATCTTTAAATCATCTGCATATAACAAAAATTTTGAATGTTTTAGAAAGTCTGAAATATCATTGACATATATGTTAAAAAGGAGTGGGGATAGGTGAGAACCGTGTGGAACACCAGATGTGACTATGATTTCGTCTGATATAAATCCCTTAATCTTTACAATCTGCTTACGATCAGAAAGATAACTTCTGAACCATCTCAATAAGCTACCGAAAATGCCCGAACGCTCATGTTTATAAATTAGTAGATTATTTATTTATTTATTTACGGTTCATTAGAACCTAATTTAACTATCGGATAGGCATATTCTTACAATGTCGATATAATAGTTGCTGAAACTTATTTATGGTTTCACAATTTTTAATATTATTTGGTAGGTCATTAAAATGTTTAAGTCATTTATAATAAAGATTTGCTCGATCAGCTTCATTTGTAGTTCCCACTACTCGGAAGTCATTTCGTCCTCTGGTGTTGTAGTTGTGTATCTGATTGACGTATCTAATTTTCTCGGTCAAATATGTGGGACAATTTTCTATCTTTATATTATAGATGAATTTCATTGTGTAATAAAATAAGCTCTGCTTTACACTCAGCCAATTTAATCGATTTAACATATCTTTTATGTGCGTATCTCTAGGCTTCCACAATATAAATCTCATTGCCTTGTTTTGAAGTTTTTGCAGTAGTTCTGTTTGTGTATCCTTAGTAAGAAATAATACCGAAGGAGAATAAATTATGGTTAACTTTATCAAATGCTTTTGAGAAATCTGTGTAGATTACATCTACTTGTTTGGTGGTTTCCAAAGCCTTCCTAAGCTCATTTTCGTAGACTAGTAAATTGGTAACAGTGGAACGCCCCCGTATAAACCCATGTTGACAATCGCTTAATATATTTTGGAAATGGGGCTTTACCTTTGAGTCAACAACTGATTCAAACACCTTTGCTATTAGAGATGTTTTGGAGACCGCTCTATAATTCTTTACTGAGGATTTGTCGTCTCCGCTTTTATAAATTGGAGTCACATATGATAGTTTCCATGCATCAGGAAATTCCCCCTCTAAAATAGATTTATTAAAAATAAAACTTAAAATACTGGATACAATATAACAACAACTTTTCAAAACATTATTGGTATTCTATCTGGACCTATTGATAAACTGTCACTTGTTTTATGGATGGCGTTATATATATCTATTTGGCTAATATTGCAACTACTTATATCTACATCTTGCGAAACCTTAACATCATATGTATCACATTTTTTATTGCAATATACAGAAGAGAAATAATTCGAAAAATAATTACCATGTATAGATGATTCAGAATCATAATACATAACATTTGGTATTTCAAAACTCTTATTCTTTGAATGAATATATCTCCAAAAATTTTTACTATTGCTGGTAATTGATTCTTGTATATTGCTGATGTAATTCCTATAACATAACTTCGATAAAGCTTTACATTGTTTTCTGAATTCAGAGAAAATAATATAATCATTTGATGACTTGGTAGTTTTAAATTTTTTATAGGCTATTTTCTTTTTAAAAATCAATTCTTTCAATGTATCATTAAACCAAGGTGAAGAGAATTTTGGTTTCTTAGACCCTTTTTTAGGTATAAATAAATCAAATGCAGTATAAATTACATCATAAAAGGTATTTACAGATTACTTTACAGTGTTTGAATTGACCAGTTGGTTCCAATCAAAGAAACCCAAAAACGAATTAATTTCATTGAAATTAGCGCCCTCAAAATCGTAATATTCGTAATCAAAATCTATAGATTCTTCTGGTTCACAAGATATATTCAGTTCAAAGGAGAGGGCTGGATTGTAGCTAGTAGTAAGAAATGGCTGGTCTTTTTATTTACATATGAACGAGACTGGATTTGTGGCTTTACCTGTACTAATATGTACGTTATATATTATCCATAAAAGATTCCTGAATTTTTTTGTCCTATTCCTCCCTGCATTTAAGTTACACTACCATCAGAAAGTATTTGCCCACCTAGTTATTTCAGTCCCAAGACAACAAAAACCCAGATAATATATTTTTTTTAAATTTTAATGAATTATTATTTATTTTCACATTATTTTTACAGTCTAGAAAATCAGAAAAATATTCATGATTTTCCAGGATTTTTCTCATCTATGTGACTTCCTTTGTTTTTAATTACCGCTTTACAGAGTTTCGGCATTCTGCTCAATAATTTCTTCAGAGTTTATTTGGTTATTTTAACCCATTCTGCTGGTAAAACTTTCCACAAGTGATTTTTCTGATGTTGGATTGAGTTTTCGAACACACCTGTTCGAGTGGTCCCACAGCAATTCGATGGGGTTCAAGTCGGGTGATTGTGGAGGCCAAGTCATCACTTCCAGGACGTCATCGGATTTCCATTGGGGTTAAAAAGGATGATATTCATGATCCGGCAAACTATAGGCCAGTGTCTCTTTTGTCGGCGGTGTTTGAGAGATCAATTTACAACAGACTCTTGCCCTTTCTTTTACAGTGCAATATTCTCTCACCAAACCAATTTGGCTATTTACCAGGAAAATCCACTGAGATGGCTATTTATCAAGCCCTCACAGAAATCATTATGAAACTTGACAGAAATGAGAAAGTGGCTGGCCTGTACTTTGATCTCTCAAAGGCTTTTGATACCATAAATTTCTCACTGGAGTCATATTTACAAAACCGATCCCAGTCAGTGAATGTTAGGATTTACCCCCGGGACTATTTCTCGGACCCTAATAGCATGTGTAGGGGTGTACCACAAGGATCGATACTAGGTCCATTGCTTTTCTTGTTATATGTGAACGATTTACCGGACTATCTGCTGCGGCAGCCGAATGTGGATGATGATGATGGGGATGGAATGGCTTGTCAATTTGTTGATGACACATCGGTCATTTTGTCAAGCTCTTCTATTGCTAGCCTGTCAGTGATCTGTTCTCGTATAGGGGCAAGAATGGCTGAGTGGTGTGAAAAGAATTACCTTTGTCTTAATGGGAATAAAACGGGCCTTATATTATTTAATAAAAATAAAATACCCCCACAATCATTATATGTACGACATGAACTAAAGTCAATACCCAATATAGAGACGATAAAATTTTTGGGGGTTAATATTGACTCAAGTATTTGTTGGGAAATACATGCAGTGTAACTTCGGTCTAAGCTCAATAGTGCGTGTGCTCTTATTAGAAGACTTAGATATATTGTATCATCAAATAGCATACAACGTTTCTATTTTGTTTATGTTCAATCCCAATTAAACTATGGGATTTCTTTCTGGGGATCTTCAAGATTTGCTGGGGATATCTCTAGGGTACAAAAGAGAATTGTGAGATGCATGCGTCATTTACATCCTCTAACGTCGTGTCGACCATACTTTATTGAAACGGGGTTACTTACGGTCCCGGGTCTCTACTTCATGGCTTTGGTCACCTTTGTTAAGAAGAATCCCATCATTTTTCTTGACAAATAGGAATGAATATGCTTCAGATATGACAATCACGACTAGAGGTAGAAACGAATTACGAGCGCCCTACCATGCTTCTTCTTTCTTTGAAAAAGGGCCATATTTTAAATGCATAAAGGCATATCGGCTTCTCCCATTGGAGATCAGGAACATTGAGGGGATTGAGAGATTCAAAAGGGAAGCAAAAAGGTTTGCTCTCTCAGAATGTTTCTATTCTTTTGATTTTGATCAATAATTTTACTTATCAGTAGTTGTAAGATTTTGTCCTCTGTACGGTGTCTTATATTTTGTTGGCTATATGCATATATTCTACTTTTTTGTGACGTTGCTTCTTTACGTCATGTAATCTTGATGGCAATAAAGGAATGTATAAATAAATAAAAGTTCTCTAATTTGTCCATCAGAATGTTTAGGGTCGTTGTTATACTGAAAAATAAATTTCCCCTGAAAAATATCTCTTCCAAAAGGAAGAAGGAAGAAGGAGTTAGCAAAATAAATACTGTTCTTTTCGCATGATTCCTTCTATGCTAAAGCTTTTCCAATTTTACCGTTACCAAAACAACCCCAAACCATTATTGAATCTCCACCATGTTTTACTGTAGGCAACTGGCAGGCTTCCAACATCCTCTTTCCCGCCGATTTGAACTGAAAATTTCGAATTTAGATTCGTTGCTTCAAAGGACGGAATTCCATTGTTCTGATGTCCAATTTTCATGTTCTCGGCCCCATTCTTATATTTTACGTTTATTCACTTGCCTAAGAAGTGGTTTCCTCACTGCAATACTTCCGTGTAGTCCACCTTCTGCTAACCTCTTCTTCACTGTTGTTACGCTGACAGGGATGGGCCGCTCCAGGTGCAGTTAGGCGGCGATTACGTCTGCTGGACATTGTTATAGCTCTGTCTTCAGTGAGAGTCGTTTTTCGAGGCCTTCCTAAACGTTTTTGGTTTAGAATTCCATGTCCCGCGGAAAATTTTTTTACGATGTAGTGCACCGTTTTCCTTGGCATCCGCATTTCACTTGCGATTTGTCGACTCGAGTGACCATGATGTCTCGCCATTATCAGAGCCCGATTTTCAACAGAAACTTCTTTCGTTTTTGGCATTTTCACAAAACAATTGAGCATATATCAATGACAAAATACTGTTTGCGAATGGTTAATTTCCAAAAGGGCAATGGTATTTATAGCATAGTTTTTATCATAAAATGTCAGTAGGAATTTCCATAATCCCTAGATACTTCAATTGGAATTCTGAGCCTCAAAACGATTATCATTCAAAACTTGGAAATTTGTTCTAATTGGTTTTTAATTTGTTATTTCACCAAAAAGGCTTATCTACACAATTTTATATGGACACTTGTTAAGAACAATTAAATTTACCTAATATAATAAAAGGGTTTAATTAGGTATTAAATTTTGGCAGTTACATTGAAATTTCTAGGTAGGCAAATACTTTCTGATGGTACTGTATGTCCATTAAATATCCCTTATAAAAATAAAATATTGTTATTTCGCTTAATGATGTAACCAAGGTCAAGGGGGCATATGCTTCTCAATGCTATGGATGTGAAAACACAATTTTTTTTTTTATTGGAAGTTCTCGTTTGTGGTTATTTATTTATGGGTAACCCAGTATGATAAAAATTTGACAAATAAAAAACCAACTACAAAAAATTACCTTTACTAACTAACTTTAATTAAGGTCAGAAGAACAAAACATAATTAAATAAAGAAGTAAATATAAATGAAATGGGGTATGTTTCTGGGGTTCCTGCTCTAACCAATTATTGAATAAGGACTTTATGCTACAAAAGCGAGCATTGTGTTATATGTTCCAATTGAGTTCTCGGCAATCCTGCAGAAGTGTGTTTATTACTAAGAGAATTCTAACATTGCCTTGTATATTTATTATTGAAACAGCCTGCCTTATACATAGTAAGTTTAAGGGAGAGATAGGGGCTTCTTGTGCGTCCACGACGCGTTCATCTTATGTGGCCTCACTACCCATTCCCTCTTCAGCTTTAATAAGGGATAATATATAAGAGTAAGAAAATATTCAACCACTTGCCTTTGAACGTCAGGAAAATTTTAAATAATAATCGATTTAGGAGGGAGGTTCGGAAGCTCTTAATTGGGAGGGCATACTATTCAGTTAAGGAGTTTTTTGATGACACTCTTTGATTGCCGAGTGTGTATATGGCGTGTAGATGTACATGTCTTTTTCTTTTTAAAATCTAGAACACCTTCTGGTAAAAGATCACTTCTAAAGGTTAGAAAGTAACAACCGAAAAATAACAAACAAGAGATCAAGACACAAAATACAATGAAGCATCCATAAGTGTCATAGCTGTCGCAAAGAGTCCTCCCACAATATTCGCCTGAGACTGGCAAGTGACACATTAAAAAAATCAATGCTATCCATGTTGCCTCTGGCATGGTTCTACAAAAAGACCTCACCTGGCACTTATCAACATTGAGGTCCAGGCCATTGGACTTACACCACATAGTGAAGGAATGAAGATCGTCCTGCAAAAGGCGACAATCCGTTAAAGAGCCCACAATTTTATAAATCTTGCAGTCATCTGCAAAAAGTAAAAAAGGACACTCCAAGCAAGTACCCACATCATTAATAAAAATGTTAAACAAAAGAGGACCCAAATGACTGTCCTGAGGCTCACCTGAGGTCACAGCAAAATAGTCAGAGACTGCACCCACTAGACGAACAAACTGAACCCTTCCAGACAGATAACACTGGAGCCATCTCAACAAACAACTCCCAAAATATCAATTTTTAAAGGGAGTTAGTTTCCTGTGTTGAGAAGTCTTTTTGTTCCAGTGAACTGTGGCTGCCCTCCTGTATGTTGACTGGCACCCTTCCTTAATAGGCATCTCCACCTTTAGTGTTCCCTTTTTTTCCTTTGTAATAGCCTAGTAAACAGACCAGAGAGATTTTACCAATCTCAGCAAATTTTTCCAAAAACTGATTTAAGGCATAACGATCAACTTCCAGATTTAATTATGAAAGTGGGCCCTTTAAGAAATGCCCATTTTATCCATAAGGCTTCTCCATCTCTAGTAACTGGCTAAACCACTATGTGTAACCATGTTTTTATATTGCTTAGATTTAATATTCTTTGTTAAAAAAAAACATTGATTTTTTACGACGGTAAAGTATTTTTGATTTGATTTCTAATAATATTTCTTATAGGACAAGATGGAACCAGAACAATTCAGAAAACTGTTCATTGGGGGTCTGGATTTCCGCACGACTGATGAATCTTTAAAAAAACACTTTGAACAATGGGGTGAAATTGTTGATGTAGTTGTCATGAAAGATCCCACAACTAAAAGAAGCAGAGGCTTTGGTTTTATTACTTATTCCAAGGCTCATATGGTGGATGATGCTCAATCTGCACGGCCACACAGGTTAGTTTAAATAAAAATAAAGAGCTCAAGATTTACTTTTTCACTTCTGCTTTTGCCATCTTAAGTCCTATTTTATTTCTTGAAGTCTTCTAACACTGAATAGATTATATGAAATTACCTGATTAAATATTGTGTGAGACATTTGAGTTACAACCTTACTAATGTGTGCCATAAGGCAATTAGACCACTAATCCCTGTTCACTAGTCCAATGAACAACCACTATTTTTACAGGGTTGATGGCCGTGTTGTTGAACCGAAGCGTGCAGTACCTCGCCAAGACATTGGACGTCCTGAATCGGGTGCCACAGTTAAAAAACTTTTTGTCGGTGGCCTAAAGGAAGATGTTGAAGAAGATGATCTTAAGGAGTATTTCAAGACATACGGTACTATTTTATCAGTTTCGGTCGTTGTGGACAGAGAAACGAAGAAAAAGCGAGGCTTTGCTTTTATCGAATTTGAAGATTATGACACAGTAGATAAAATTGTTTGTAAGTTAATAATTGTTACTGCATGTATTTATGTTGAATAATTAAAAATATATTGTTTTTCAGTACATAGAGGTCACACAATCAAGGGAAAGGCAGTGGATGTAAAAAAAGCCCTTAACAAAGCCGACATGCAACAAGGTGGTGGCCCAATGGGTGGAGGAGGTCGCGGTGGCAGAGGCGGCGGGCGAGGGGGCCGCGGAGGACCACAAGGTACACTTTCATTAATTTTTTTTTTTATGGAATAGTTCTTTTAAAGTTGGTATATATATGTATGGATTTTGAGCAAAATTAGGCAGATTTACACACATCATTTTTATTTATTTCCATATGATACGAGTACAGAATCAGGATTAGGGATGGGCTCTAATAGATTTTACCTATCAGTATTTTTAACATGTTGATGTATCAAGGGGGTCCGGTCCTGGCCGAAAGTGAAAGAACACATGTAAATATCTCGGAGTGAGAAAAGTAAATTTTTAGTGAAAGAAAGAGTAAAAAAATTCAGGAAAGAATATAATTATTCCAATAACGTCGAGAGGAAAAGGTATGCATAATATCTGAAAGAAAATACAACAAGGAAAGCAGCAAAATATAATGAATACCTTGGACATACACTAAGTTAACAATTAGCAGTGCAGGAGGTTATTGCTTTAGACGGGTCGACCGGAGCAGTGAATCTTATCGCCTGCAACAGCGAAAAACAAGAGATGGACAGACTTAAGAAAGAAAATGAGAAATTAAAAGCTGAAAATGCTGAAGGAATCAACAAAGATACAAAAAACTAAAATAGAGCTGCTGGAGAGGGAGATAAGAAAAAGGAAATTAGTCATATAGGGCATAGAAGAAATAAGGAATGAAGACGAAGAGCAAATTGAAAACAAAGTGAGAGATAAACTACAAATGAAAATAGAATTAGTGAATGACATAACAGAAATGAGATGAATAGAGAAGGAAATTCAAAATAACAAAAGGCCTATACTAATAGAAGTAAAAAATGTGGAACTAAAAAATGGAAATTCTTAAAAGAAAGACTAAGCTAAGAGGAGCAGAAATATATATTAAGGAAGACTTCCTGAAAGAGATACAAAATCAGAGAAGAAGATTAATAAGATATATGAAAGCAGCAAGAGAACAGGGATATGAGGCAACATTAATGTACAATAAACTGAAAATGGGTGGAAAGCTATATATGCTGAACCAGATGGATGAACTGGAGGAAGAACTGGGAAATGGATCAAAAGAACACATAAACAAGGCACAAACATCAAAAAGAACTGTTGGCAAAAGATCACCCAGTGAGGGTGGAAGGAGAAAGAAAAAAAGGACGTTCAAAGTGATACGAAGTATAACAAACACTAGGAGGAATGCAAAAAACTATTAGGAAACAAGAAGAATAAGTGGACAGGAAAAAATGCAATGAGTAAGGTAATGACAATGGAATCTCGAAAAAGCCAAAACAAGAAAAAATGAATAGCATAGGAAAAAGAAAGAAGATAATGATAGAGAGAAAAGTACAAAGATAGCAACATGGAATATAATACTAAAAAGAATACTGGAAATAAAAACAGCAAAGAAGTGAAAGAGAGGAAGACCAAGACTAACTTGGATGAAGGGCATTAAAGAGATTGGAAGAGCAAGGGGTAAAACAATGGAACGTATGAACAGAATGCTGATAGACAGGGAAAAATGGAAGGACTGGATAAAAAAAAAAGTTGGAACCTACAATTGCAGATACATAGACAAATTAATATCTGACACCCGGCAGGGTAATAGGATATAAGAGAAAGAAAGATATCTCAATAACTCAATATATCGATAATTATTTTAAAAGTCACGATCAGAGCGAGGGGGCGACTCAAAAAATCAACGGTTTCTTCAAAAAAATATTTATCGTCATTTGGTAAAATTGATTACTCGCTGATAAATATATATTGGTAATTATCGATAATTTTTTGATTCACTTACTGTTTTTCAATATATCAATGATTATTGATATATCGAAAAAATACCATCTTTAGTCCAGATCATTAAATTTGTCAAATACTTATAATGTTGCCTATTGAATAAATTATGCTAGTAGATACTAATCTTACAGAAAATAGATGATCACAGTCTATTGAATTTTTAGTGATTATTAATATTAATTTACGTTTAGATTGTGAACACACAGTGTGATTATTTTTATTTTTTATTTCATTTTATTAATTAACGGGCAATGCCTAATTTTAAAACAATACAATAAAATATCTTAAGACGACAATAAAGTAAAAAAGAAAATTTTAGAATAAGAATTAGGGAAAGAGAAAAAAGAAAATTACAATAATAATAATAAAAATAGAAAAGGAAATAATGACTGTAACAATAAGTAACAAAAAGTAACAAAAAGTAACAAAATGCACATCATACTCCACACAACTGCCTATAAAACACAGATCTTCCAACGAAAAAGTCCAGACTGGAATGCTCATTGGCAAGGCGACATGACCTAGATACAAAATTATTGCATCCGTAGTTGGTCCTGTGGGATGGCACAAAAAAAGTATGCCTCGAATGGGTCACCCTGGAAGGTACATGCAGACCAATTCTGTCCAGCAGAAAGAGACAATGGTAGTTACTATGGAGAATATTATAAAACATTTTGAGATCAATAGCAACTCTGCGATCTTGTAGAGTTTGAATGTGAAGCTCAGATTCTATCTGAGGGTAGGTAAGCTCAGGTCTATTGATCTTAAAGGCAATGTATCTCAAAAATTTGTGCTGCACTCTCTCAACGCATTGAACGTGAGTACCACAGCAAGGACTCCATACACTGGAGGGATACTCTAAACGAGCTCTAATCAGTGAGCAGTACAACTGCTTGATACCAGCTATACTATTAAAGCCCAGTGTAATACGCTTAATAAATCCCAAAAGCTGGAGAGATTTGGAAACGATATTCTGTATATGAGGTATAAAAGTTAATTTTGAGTCAATAATAAGCCCTGGATCTTTGACTTCAGACACTCGTTCAAGAACAGCATCCCCGATCTTGTATGGATAGTCTAACCGAGTCCGGGACTTACTGAAAACGATAGAATGGCACTTAGTCGCATTTAGTTCCATACCATTGTCTTTGCACCAAGCTACAAGCTGATTCAAATCTGTCTGAAGTCTGTAACAATCATCAAATACAGACACCTCAATATACAACTTTAAATCATCAGTAAAAAGGAGGACCTCACTATGTGCGAAACGATGCGTCAAGTCATTAATAAATAAGTTAAACAGAAGAGGACCCAAGTGCGACCCCTGAGGAACTCCAGAGGGGACATATATACTATCTGATAAGTAGTTATTAAAGCGGACAGTCTGTGTACATCCAGTCAAATAGCAGGCGAGCCAATCCAACATCGCTCCTCCAACACCGGCCCTCCTTAACCTGGACGGAAGAATAACATGGTTTACCCTGTCAAACGCTTTGGAAAAGTCAGTATAGATCGAATGCACCTGAGTTCCCCTCTCCAAAGCGCCAGACACAAAGTCGACATACGACAGCAGATTCAGATCCGCACTTTTGCCACCCTGAAACCCAAACTGACGGGTACTAATATTGGGACCTAGCTGAGTAGTCAAGAATTCAGTTATAATGTGTTCGAAGACCTTAGAAATGATACTTAATATGGTAATTGGTCGATAATTAATTATCTGATCACGGCTGTCAGACTTGTGAATTGGTGTTATTATTCTAATATTTCTTACATATTGTACTACATTTTTAAAATCAGAAATGATAATAAAGATGGTATGAATATATGAAAAATATGCAAGGCTTCTTTATTTCTCATTTCCCTTTTAGGTGGCGGTGGTGGTGGTGGCGGCGGCGGCGGCGGGAGCTTCGGCGGACCGCCAAACGCCTGGGGTGGCCCACAAGGAGATGGCGGTTGGGGTAACCAAGGCCAGTGGGGACAACAGGGAGGACAACAACAAAATTGGGGAGGACCGTGGGACCAAGGGCAACAGGGAGGACAGTGGGGACAGCAGGCGCCCCAGCAGGGATATAGTACAGGTGCGAATGATAACTGTTTTATTTTTAGTTTTCGATCTTGTGTACTATTTGCTTAGGGCTTGAAACTAGTCTTTTTACACTATTTGCCACTCCTTAACTGCAAGAACCCTGGAAAGGACATAAAACAACAAACACTTTCTCTGTCACCCTTATTTATTTAATGAAATGTAAACTTAATTTTCTTCGCGCCTTATAATAATCACCAAATTTATTGAATCTCAACCACCCACCCACCCTTGCCACTGATGCAATATTGCTCTTAAACTTTCTCCTCTAATTCGAGTCTTTTACATGTACCAAATTTTAAGTTGATGCCTTATTTCGCTCAGAAGTTGTTGTGACAACAGTTCGGCAAACAGATACTGGAAATTGTATTTTCCTATGAACTCTAGAACGTCAAAGATGAAAAAAACCTCGAAGGGTGGTTTTTCACAAACGCAATACACTCCATAATTAGAGAAGCAGAAATTTTGTTACTTTTTACTAAAAATTATCTTTTAAATGTTCAAGTTCTAAGGTTTCCAAATATTTCTTTCGGGGCTGGGAGTTGATAGAAAGATATGGTCTAGTATAACATAATACACGAGCACACTTTAAATGCATGACACAGATGGTCGCATCGTACAGCGCACGTATAGCTGCCGCTAGGGTGAGAAGCGTTTTCAATACTAAATCAAATCAAATCAAATATTTATTAGTAATAAGTTCACAATGTGCTTTTACACGTCACAAGTCAAAAGAATTGTTAAAATGTTAAAATATTAAAATATCAAAGACATGTAACTACAAATCAATGAACAATTAAAACATATCAAAGAACAAAATAAAGGTAAGACACATTAATTACATAGTTAAAAGTCATTAAAATTATGATTCAAAAACTCATCAAGTGAGTAAAATTATCTTGCAATCAGGTAGGATTTCATCTTCCTGACAAAGCTCTCGTCTGACAGCTCCCTAACAGCCAACGGTAAGGCATTAAAGGAACTGACCCCATAGTAGTCGGTGCCTCTGCCAGTTCGAGCTATTCTGTGGAAGCTAGGAATTATATTTTATTACCTCTAGTGGGGTAATTATGGAGATTTTCATGGGTAGTGAATAGCCACACATTTTGTTTAATATATGTTAAGAACTGGAATATGTATACACAGGGGAAAGTCAATATCCCCAATTCAGAGAAATAGCGACGACAACAATCGCGATATCCCAGTCCCACAATGATGCGAATACAGCGTCGCTGAAGTGAGAAAATTCTTTGCCCATGCGATGAGTGTCCCCAGTTCACAAGAGCATAAGACATGTTGGATGCAAAATATGCATGATAAGCGATTAAGAGAACCTCTTGAGATACATTTCTAGCCAAACTTCGAATAAGGAAAATCATTTTGGAAAGTTTAGACGCCAGTTCAGAGACATGCTTCTCCCATGAGAGCCCAGGGTCCAGGAACACACCCAGAAATTTAACAAAGTCATTTGTAGATAGATCAGATGGAGAATTTCTTAGGGTAAACCTCAAACTCAGTGTTTTATCACGGTTTAGGGTGAGCCTATTTGCCAAGAACCAACCCCCTATGTTATGCTGCATGTCGGAAACAGTCTGCTGTATTGGATCTCCAGGATGATAGTGCTGCAGACTGGTCGTATCATCTGCAAATAGGATTAAATTTGGGTCATCAGTGTAATTTGGCAAATCATTTATATAAATTAAAAACAGTAACGGTCCCAAGACTGACTCCTGGAGAACCCCGTGCTTGATAATCTGTCTGCCAGAGACCTCCATGTTAAAGCTGAAATGATAATGTTCAGTGTACAAGAAATGACAATGTTCAGTGTACAAGAACAGTAAGTAATTTTTCGTTTTCTGTACTGCACTCTTCATGGCCGCTCATTTTTCAGTAGAGCACAGAATCATCCTCAGCTGCCACAGAATCAGTGTCGTCATTTTGAAAAATGTACTACATGGAGTAAAAAGTTCCGAGACTTTCTGAGTGATGGGAGTACAGACAAAAAAAACCATATGATTTTCAGTTAGTGTCAACTGTCAGAAGATTCGTGTAAAATTTTCGTGACATTTTGACCAGTAGTTTGCGAGTTACAGCTGTTTTCGTGACGCTACTTTTGATTTTTGCAAAATGATGGAACAAAAACAATTTCGTGTATTGATTAAACATTGCTTTTTGAAGGGGCAAAAATGAGGCATGAATATTTGCATATGAAAATCTACATGCCCGATGGGTGCTGCGCACTCTCTCGATCAATCAAAAGCTGCAAGGGAATGTACCAGCTCACAAACCATAAAATCGATGGTGAAATTGGTTCAATTGGCTATAAATTGCTTCCTCATCCGCCATATTCACCAGAATTCCCCCCTGCCATTATTACGTTTACGTTTTTGCAACTTCCATACCATTGAGACAAAAAAGTAAACTTAACGTAAAAGGTCTAGCTAATTAAATATCTAGAAGGACATATTTTTTCATTTTTTATTTAGGGATAACTACCTCCTATTTTGAGAGTTAGAAGGATGAAAGTAAATAAGTTTTTAACATAAAAAAAATAGGGGATCCTGCCATACTCGCAAATATGACTCCCAAGACTAGAAAAAAATACAAAGAAATAATCAAAATACTGAGAATACAGCGCTGGACTTATACTTCTCCCAAATTTATTGCTAAGCGATAACCACCAATAGAGAATTTGTGTTTGTTGTAATGTCTGGTTATCTTTAAGTCAAGAAAATTAATTTTTGACAAACCCTCACATACAGATACTACAATAAACATAAAATCAGCTCACCCCCTACAACACAAATTGGCAGCTTACCACAGTATGTTACATAAATTTGTAAGTGTCCCCTTATCTGTAGATGATTTTAATAAAGACTTAAATCTAATAAAACAAATTGCTGTTAACAACGGATATTCTCCTGACACCTTAGGCTCAATTCTAAACAAAAAATTACAAAATAAAGCTATTTCTTTAGTATACCAAAGGAAGAAAACACAGGGAAAAAATATAATGTTTTAACCTATTTTGGTAACACGTCAGAGAAAATTAAAAACCACTTAAACAAATATAATATCAACATAGCTTTTAGAACAAACGACTCGTTAGGAAAATTCATTAAAAACGCAAAGGGCAAACAAAATAGATCAAAAAAATCTGGAGTGTATCAGTTGAATTGTGGTTCTTGTCATAAAAGTTACATAGGTCAGACAGGTCGCTCATTCGAAACTAGGATTTCAGAACATAATAGATGCTATATAAAAAACAAAAACGACTCGGCGTACATAATCATTTAACAGAATCAAATCATCTTTTTGACGATAAATTTAAAATTCTACACATACAAAACAAAGGCGTAAAATTAAACCTATTAGAAAATTTAGAAATAAATAGAATTAAAAATTCAGACATAATCTTAAACAAACAAAAAGATACCTGTCTGGCCCATGGTAACTCACCTTTACTCAATTTATACAATTAATATTCAGAATGGATTTCCCAGCAATATTCATTAGCATATAGTATTAATTTTATTACCTACGAGGCTGGTTTGAAAAGTCCGTGCAAAAATAAAAACTACTTATGTGTTTGGGGTAAACCTTTTTTATTTTTCGACATAGTCTCTTTTTAGGCTTATACACTTCGTCCAACGATGTTCTAGTTTGTTGATCCCTTCCGAATAATAGGATTTGTCCAAGTCTGCAAAATATCCATTAGTGTCTGCAATCACCTCCTCGTTTGAATAAAATCTTTGTCCCGCCAGCCATATCTTCAAATTGGGGAACAAATAGTAGTCCGAGGGAGCCAAGTCTGGAGAATAGGGGGGATGCGAAACGAGTTGGAATCCTATTTCCATTAATTTTGCGACCACAACTGCTGAGGTGTGTGCTGGTGCGTTGTCGTGATGGAAAAGGACTTTCTTGTGGGCCAATCGCGGGCGTTTTTCTTGCAACTCGGTTTAAAAACGGTCCAATAGCGATGAATAATATTCATCTGTAATAGTTTTACCCTTTTCCAGATAGTCGATGAGGATTATCCCTTGCGAATCCCAAAAAGACAGTCGCCATAACCTTTCCGGCCGAAGCAACGGTCTTCGCCTTTTTTGGTGCAGATTCCTCCTTGGTAACCCATTGTTTAGATTGTTGTTTGGTCTCAGGAGTATAGTAATGTATCCATGTTTCATCCACAGTAACGAAACGACGCTTAAAGTCCTCCGGATTCTTCTGGAACAGCTGCAAACCATCCTTGCAACACTTCACACGATTCCGTTTTTGGTCAAGCGTGAGCAATCGCGGCACCCATCTTGCGGATAGCTTTCTCATGTCCAAATGTTTATGCAAAATATTACGTACCCATTCAGTCGAGATGCCCACAGCACTATTAATCTCACGCACCTTAACTCTTCTGTCATCAATCACCTCCTTGATTGATCAATGATTTCTGAAGTCACAACCTCCACAGGCCGTCCAGAACGTTCAGCGTCAGTTGTGCCCATATGGCCAGTCCGAAAATTTTGAAACCACTTATAAACTGTTCTAATCGAAGGTGCAGAGTCACCATAATGTTTATCAAGCTTCTCTTTAGTCTCCTGAGGCGTTTTGCATTTCATAAAGTAATGTTTAATCACCACACGAAATTCTTTTTGGTCCATTTGTTGAAAATCACTCGACTTCCTTGATTCACACGAATGCCAAACACAAAGAAATAGATCAATATGGCTGAAACTTGGTGTGCGTTCATTCAAGAGATGCTACTAACTAAACATGACCTCGATACGCGCCGGTGGTGCCATCTCTCGGACTTTGCACGGACTTTTCAAACCAGCCTCGTATCTACCTTAGGGTATTTGTATAAATGTAACAACACTAATATTCAAATATCATTTTTGTATCAGATGAAGCTTTAGTATAGCGAAACGCGTCACACAGTTTCTGTGAAACTAAATAAAGTGGAAATTTGACAAAAACAAGTCTCATTACATTAAAAAATAACTTTTAATTTTGGGGAAAAATCTTATTTATTTTCACACTTTTAACCCCCAAGATAGGGGGTAGTTACTCCTAAATAAAAACAATTGAAAAATATGCCCTTCTAGATTTTTATTTACCTTTAATTTAAGACCTTTTACGTTAAGTTTGCTTTCTTTATCTCCAAGTTATGAAGGTTGCAAAAACGGGCTACAATTCATACTTTTTTTGCGGTTTCTCTTTGAAAAGGTGGCGTCAGGGAAAGAGATTTGGCTCAAATAAAGAAGTGAAATAGGAAATTGAGGGTTATTTTAGAGGGATTGACAAATCACACTATATAAAAGGTATCCAAATGTTGGAACATCACTGGAATAGGTGTATCCGTCTCGAAGGAAATTATGTTGAAAGAAAGTCGATTTTCCACTCCGTGTAGTATATGTGGGGAGATTTATGCTGAGAAATAATGTGAGTCAACTTTTTGGTGTAAGTAAGTAGTTTTTTTTTAAAAAATTAGGAATACTTAGAGCTTGCACACACATCGCAGATAGGTATATATGTAAACAATTTTCTTTTTAAAGGTGGTGGCGGCGGCGGCGGCGGCGGTTGGGGTGGTCCGATGCAGGGCAGCGGACCAGCACCTCCACAAGGAAACTTCGGCAACAATTATCAACAAGGCTACGGTGGCGGCGCCATGAGGAATAATTACCCACAGCAAAGGCAAACGCCATACAGTAAGTATTTTCAAATATAATTACAAACGAGCATAAATGAAAGTACAAATTGAACATGTAAAATGTATGATTAGTCGTATGATTAACCGCGCGGCAGTAATAGATGTATGACAAAAAACCTGTTTACCTCGTTGGACAACTTGATCCTTAGACTGACCAGTTACATTCATTAATAAGTAATATGGCCCTGTCATCCCAAAAGACAGTCATGCGAACTTTGCGAACACAGTTTTTGTCTTCACAGATGTTCTTTCTCGGTGGTTTTTCCCCGTCCATGCTTGCCCTCTTCCATTCAGGAGAGTAATAGTGTACCGTCATCATAGGTAACAAGGTGTCTCAAAAATTCTTCTCTGTCTACCTGATATCGTACCAAAAGCCTTTCATAAGTTCCAAGAAGGCTTTCTTTTTGTACGTCCATCAGTAAGCGAGGAACCCATCTTGCCGACACTTTCCACAAACCTAAGTCATCCGTGATAATTTTGTGTGTACTGAACCGATATTTCAACCTCCGAAGCGATTTCAGAAATTGTCAGGTGCCTGTCACCTTCAATACGCCCGCGACCCCCCTTAATTTTCGAATCCGTGACGCTGGGCCGAGGTCGGCGAGAATGACTTAGATTTTCCATTTCCATTTTCTTGTGCCATTCACAGAACAAACGGGATTGTTTTGCAGTCTTTGCAAAATTTCAAAACGTTTTCTAGCATTAAAAACTTGATAATATTGCGTTGCTCCATCGACATTGCTACCTTCTGCTCTGCCATGGCGCTGGCGACTACGAAATCGATCGAGAGAGTCGGCTAAGTGGTCTCTGCCACTCCTGACACCCGTACCCAACTAATAATGGGAGGGCGAGGCGATCGGATTACCTCACGAGAGTTGAGAGAATTCCGGTTCATATTTGATTTACTCTCGTATTTAGTGAGACCAAAACACATAGTTATTTTTGTTTATCACTAATATACATGGTGGGATCCAAAAGTTCTAGGACTAAAGCTATAAAATCTGAAATAGTTAATTTTTGGCTTAATGACTTCCTTCACCTTTAAGGTATTCGCCCTGCACTCCAATACACTGGTCTCCCCGTTTTTTTCACTGGTCGAACATTTTTTGGGAGGTCGATGCTTTCCTTGCCTCCAGCGCCGCACGATGGGCTGAATCCCGATTCTAACTGGACAAAATTATTTTATGGGCTGAACAAGGTCCAAATGACTAGAATAGCCAAAATAAAAGTAATAAAAAATATATATGAAGGAAAAAATAGGTGTTTTAGTTCTGAGAACTGAATTTTTACTGCATTTTGAGGTGTTTTATATATTTTCTTAGGAAAATTGGTATAAAAGAAAGTGGAAAGATAAAATTATGGATTTGCTAATAAAATGGATTATTCTTTTATATAAATTCAAAATCAGAATCTTCCGATTCGCTCGGAGAATCCTTCTCCGCATCGCTATGCTGGTCAACCTCTTCCACACAATCCGTGAGTAGTTCCTTTGCATCAGGACTCGGCTCCTTCAACGGGACTGTCCGATGAAATTAGAAGTATATGAACTAAATCTTCATAGGTTTTAATATATGAGGACTTTCTAGTATGATGGGCTCTGAATGGCTTCATGTCTTTATTCCTTGCCTCCTGTGCCTCCTCTGAAAGCTACCCTATTGGAACAAGGGCATGTTTGATAGCTAAAGAGCCATGTAAAATGATTTTGTGTACGCTGGGAGGCAATCATAGGCAAATATGTTAAATTTGTCTTCCTTGATTGGATTCCCGCTTGAAATAACCTGCAACGATAAGAAAAAGTCATTCTTATAGTGAAGAATTTGAGGGAGTTTTTTTAGAAATACCTGAAGAACAGTTCTAAATCGAGATATTAATCGCTTATCAACTCAACTGTAGCTACAGCGGCTTCATCTGCATTTTTGTTATATCTACATTTATGGTTCATTATGGCTTTTCCCCTTTGAATATGTTATAGTTATATTATAATAAATAAATTCTGGAAATTAGAAGCCGGACGGAAGTGGACTTTAAAAGTTGCGCATTAAAATATAAAAGATATTTCACTTTCCACGAAGCAAAATCACCCTCACTTACATTGTAATGGTATGAACTTACCTTCTTTAATCGGATGTTTCCAGTGCTTGAAACTTCTTCTCAGAATGTATCTAAACCAGAAAAATGTATACTCAAACGAAAATAAACAATCCTGTCACTGCACACAAATAATATAAAGGAAGGTCACATAAATGTACCGTGAGAGCGTCTCACGCTTTACTCGCATTCGACCGTTTACACAGTAACTTTTTACACACTATTATTTGCTATAATAATAAAGCGAGGGTGGAATTGAGTTTACTAAACTCTTGAGAAACATTTTCTTTATTTGCAAACCCTACATTTTGACATTGATTTTTAAATTTTGTCCAGCTAGAATCGAGATTCAGCCCATTGTGCGCCGTGAGCGTTAGATTTCTACCGTCTCGAAGTTGCGATCCCCTGTAATGAGGAACAGCTCGAAGGGCATGGAATTTCTTCGCGAGAAACTAATGCCTCCAGGACAGTTTATTCTCGGGATACAGTCGGAAATTGTTCTCGCTTCAAAGTTTTGGCCGTGTTCTAACCCATCAGAGATGCTCACGTTCGAAGACAAGATTTGTTGTATTTTGACGGTGATTTCGGCGTGCTTGCAGTCGAGGGTGTTCCGGAACGCTCGTCGTCTTTTACCGAAGTTCGGTCGTCCTTAAAGTGCAAACAGCACTCGAAAATTTACGTATGACGCCGGGCTTCATCCCCAATTACTTTCCGAATCATTTTGTATATTTCAGTAGCGCTTTTCCCACATTGAGAACAAAATTTCACACACGCGCTGTTCTCTTTAGTGTTCCGTAATTCAAGAAAGGAGCACTCCGAAACTATTTGACATAGAAAGTTGAAATTTGTCACAAATATTGGAATTGATGGCTCAATCACACCCGTGTAGTTTTAAAAGTTAAATTTTGACTTAAACATTAGTCTTGGGAGGCTGCAATCAGGTGTCAAATGAAAACGAGAGTGGAAAAATATATACGATGCACAGTGTGTCGACTAGTAACACATGGTCTGAAAAGTCCCGGGCCTAACAAAGAAAACACGTTTTTTTTTGGTTCAAAATTAGCTTTATTCATCAACGTAATCTCCATCAAGAGCAACGCAATCATTCCAGCGCCACTCTAACATTTCAATACCACTTTTGTAGAACGATTTATCTTTTGCCTCAAAATAGGCCTCAGTTTCAGCGATAACCTCTTCATTCGTGCGAAATTTCTTACCGGTGACCATTTTTTTCAGGTCTGCGAACAGCCAGTAGTCGCTGGGAGCCAAATCTGGCGAATACGGTGGATGTGGGAGCAATTCGAAGTTCAATTCATGTAGTTTTGCCATTGTTTTGATTGACTTGTGACACGGTGCGTTGTCTTGATGAAACAAAATTTTTTTCTTTGCCATATGCGGTCGTTTCTTTGCAATTTCGGCCTTCAAACGCTCCAATAACGCTATATAATATTCACTGTTGATGGTATTTCCTTTCTCAAGATAGTCGATGAATATTACACCACGCACATCCCAAAATACCGAGGCCATAACCTTTCCAGCCGATTGTTGTGCTTTCGGGCGCTTTGGACGAGGTTCACCAGTTGCTGTCCACTCAGATGACGATCGTTTTGATTCCGGAGTGAAGTGATGGATCCATGTTTTATCCATTGTCACATATCGACGCAAAAATTCCGGTTTGTTACGTTTAAACATGGCCAAACACTGCTCAGAATCATCAACACGTTCTTGTTTTTGATAAACAGTGAGCAAACGCGGCACCCACTTTGAACAGAGCTTTCTCATAGTCAAATGCTCATGCAATATAAAGCCAACACGTTCTTTTGATATCTTTACGATGTCAGCTAACTCACGCAACTTCACTTTTCGATCATTCAAAACGATTTTATGGATTTTTTTGATGTTTTCTGGTGTGTTACCGCCTCATTTGGACGTCCACTGCGTTCTGCATCATCGGTGTCTCTACGACCACGTTTGAAGTCAGCAAACCAACGTTTTATTGTTGTTTCTGATGGAGCGGAGTCCCCATAACACTTTTCAAGCCATTGCATTGCTTGAACGGTATTTTTTTCCCATCAAGAAGCAGTGTAAAATTAAAACACGAAATTGATTTTGATCCATTGTTTTGAAAATAACAAAAGTAGCGTCACTCTTAGCACAATAACTCACAAACTAATGAATAGAATATCATGAAATTTTAACAGCTGTCTTTTGAAGGTTAGTATTAACTGAAAAAAAGGTGACTGCAATAAAACTAGCGCCATCTATGTGTTAGGCCCGGGACTTTTCAGCCCATGTGTTACAAGTTAGCTGGACAAAATTATTTTTTCACTTATTTCAATTGTTTATGTATATTCTAGGCATATTAAGTTATTTTAAGAAAAAATTCATCGCGTTGGTTTTTTTTTATGGGCGTGGCTAATTTTTCCCCTAAATTAGTCAGCTACGCAGACATATTTAACGATAACTCGGGAACAACTTGTCAGATTTTTATAAATAAAACATTAAAAAATGCGTAACAAAATTTTATTAAAGTTGATTGAATATTATTTTATTCTATCTTTTATCGTTTTGGAGTTATTTAGAAATTAATGGAGAGAAAAAAATTTTTTTCGTGTAAAATTCATTATTTTTTTCGGTAAAAAAGCGCAATAACAAAAGAAAAACAAAATATTATTTTTGTTTTTGTTTATGTTTTATGTTTTATTTAATAAGGCTTGCAAATTTATTTCAGCACGAGTTTCTGTTATAGCAATGTGCTCCTCTGCAGGGTAACAGGCCTGTTTGGACTTTTTTAAACTAAAATATGATGGAAACACATTATGCCCCGCCTTCATGGACCACTTCCTAGTTTGTTTGTAAGAATGCGTTGTTGACTTAGAATCTATATAGTAAGCTAAGGCTTCGTCACTACTTAATTGCCTAGGATTAACGGAACTGGTATTTTTAGACTTAGTAATATTATCTGGGCTCTCACTAATGTCTCTAATCACATTGGCAATTTTCCTTTGCCCTGCTGAACGCATAGCAATTTCGGCAGCAGTCACCAATTCACTGACACTTCGGGATTCTACGAGATCCACGACGCGACGTTTCTTCGTCTTAAACGACGATTCCTCGAAATCTTTGCGAGGTCTTCCTGCAGGAGTCACATTCTCACTTGATGTTGAAGGTTGTGGCGCAAAAGAACTCGCAGTAAACTGTATGTCTGCTTCATCCAACCAATTCTTATTTTTAATTAAAAAACGCTCCTTCGACTTTCCTGAAGCCAACCATTTGGCACCAAACTTATTGGATATCTTCAACTTTATTTCTTTTTGGCTGCTTTCAGTAATGTCACCAAAGTGAAATTTTGAAGAAAGAAAGTCATATACACGCGAGTTTTTTTCATTCTTCGTGTGTTTCAACCAATCCTCAAAAAAGGCTACCCTTGAAATAAAGTAAACGTGTTCTGGAAAACAAGAAAAAAAAACATGTTGTACTGAAGTGTGCTAAACAATATGTGTATTTTTACGAAGAATAAAGTTATTTCTGTGTAATATCTAAAAACTAGCCCGGATAGAGGTGAATGTCTGTATATTCTGAACTTTCAAAGTTTTTTTTTAAAAAAAAAACACGCTAAAATATATAGGCTATTTAAAAAAAATACTAAAAATTCAAATTAATAGATTCTGATTAAAAAAATACATTAAAAAAAAATAGTACTTACCCTCAGTATTAATATTCATCACAAAAACTTTCACAATATTACAATATGTCACTATAAGATGTGCACGAAAGTGTCGCTAAATTGCAACTGATTGATTGAAAGAGCTGCATTAAACTCATTACCTGACTTCTGACGCTTATGACTCGCCACTTGCAAATTTGATAAACAACCTTTTCTCGGAATTCGGGGTTTGGTGGTGTTGTTTACGTTTTGCAAATAAGATTTCCTGGAAATCATAACATGAATTTTGTCCACCTAGCATGTTCTACGCGACACACTGTGCGATGGGTGAAAATTTGTGAAACGGAACATTTCCAACCCGACTTGTCGAAAATCTAAAAAAAAGATTTATCTTAATACTACTTATAGGTTGTAAACAAGCTTTGAAATATTTTCAGTTGATGTCGATTATTATAATTGTTATAAACAAGTTTTAAATCAATTTTTTTCAAAAATTTATAACTCAGAAACGGATTTTTTTATGAATATTTTAGTTGAGACAAAAATGGCTGGAAACGTGAATTAAAAAAAAAAATATTGCATAATGAAAAAATTTTTTTAATGACAAAAAAAATCACTTTGTCATAAACAAATTGGAATTATTAGGTGCTTAACCACTTATCGATAATAGGTTTCATTTCGTAGATGCATCAATGTTTTCTGTGGAAAATGAAAAAAAAATAGACTCATTTAACCATATAAAACATATAAATCACAGTGTTATGGTATACTCTACAATTTATTTTACAACAGTTTCCGATGGGCCAAGCCTTAATAAAAATATTAGAAAAATGCAAATAAAAATTTTATCAATCGACTTTTATCAGATCTAATTGAATGAGCACTTTGCAAAAAATATATAGTATTTGCCTATGTGTCACCTAACTGCGTACCAAGTTTTATTAAAATTCAAGTGGTGTAACATGTTGAAAAAAAAAACGTTTTTATAATTGCAGACCGCGGATTTAGAGACGTTGAGTTGTACATTACCGAGAAAGGTTACAAACTATTTATGCCAGCACTAAAAGGAAAAGGGCTCAACTTATAACTACTGAAGCTAACAAGTCTAGAAAAGTGACAAAAGTAAGACGGATTGTCGAAGCGGTTCACGGCGCACATAGGGGTATTTGAACCATCTACGCGACCAAAATTATTTTTCGGTTCTATTGTATGCTAAATTATATTACCAAGTTAAATTAATCAGTTACTTTGCATAAAATTACTTAATTTGTAATAAAAAATAAAAAAAACGAAACTTAATTTTACAAAAAAAAAAATTTTAAATGAAAACATTTATTTACAAAATAAATGTAAAATTTAAACTTATAACATCCCTCTTTTGCGTCGAGGGTTAAAAAACACTATAAGCAATCATATTTTGTCGTCCACAAACGTATTTTCATCTTCACTTCTAGAAGAACACAGTGGGTTCGGCTCTGCAGGCAGGAGCATTTCTAGCGTCTGGTAGGAATGAATGTGACTTTATCCTCTTTATTCGCCTCATACTGCTCAACAAAGGATCGAAACTTAAAAGTAAACGATTAAAAATGTCCCTGTTGCAGCTTTCTCGTGAAAACTTTCGGGCAAAATCTTGTCGGTAAGACCGAAAATACTTGTTCCTTGCCTCTGCGGCTTGGTAACAAAGCATTTTTTATTATCTCTGCGCCATGAACAAGTATCTTGTGCATCGTGGGTGTCATGGGATGCCACGGGTAGAGGTCCACATAGAGACGAGCAGTTTCTGACGCATACTTGTCATATTTTTCTGAGTCGACTTTATGTCCGCTTGAGATTGTCTCCAAAATGACTTTTAACCTATATAACAGGTCATAGCTAAGGCCCGTTATTTCTGCTGCCAATTTCGGGCCTTCAAAAAATCTTCGACTGGTGTTCCCATCATTGGTGTTTCCCAAATTTGCCTTTGGCATATCGACCAATAACCCGGTTTCATTGCGAAACCTGGTCTGGATTTCTCGAGTTCCTTTTCAGCCTCTGTTTTTCTTTCGCTATATTTTTTTTTACTGGCAGTTTATAAGCCAGATGTAGGAAACTCTAAAATAATCTTATCCTGGCTGTAATACTGAGAGACCGAATTGTACTGCCTGGGGATTAACTTCTTTTGTTATATCCAATCGGTTAAAATTCTTTGAGGTTGCGCCACAAATGTAGCGCCGGCTTGTTGCTGTGGTTCCAGTGGCGGCATTACACACTTTTCCATCCACCATTGTCATGATAAATTTGTGTTTGACTATAAACTTTTTCTCATCCAAATCAATCCATTAGCATTTTTCTGTATGTAGCTGTAATTGCACTTTTCGGGAAGCAGATTCAATTTATGTCCAATGGCATACCTGTGATTGTTCATGTTAGTCTCAAAAATATCGCTGTTGGTGTAAATATACATAAAACTGTCCAAGATATACATGGTAATAATGGTTAAGATTTTTCTGTCTCTAAACACCTTACAGCTATTACTCGGCTTCATTCCAAATATACCTCTTAATACATTTTCTCTGTAGAATTCCAACTCTTTCAATTTCCAATGAATTACCCCAAAAGATAAGACCGTGTCGTATTCTTGACTGTATGAAGGCATGATAAGCTGACAGAGCAGCATCGAATCCAACATTTTCAGAAATAATTCTTAAAGCATAGCAATACCTTGAAACATTCAACGCCAGATTCTCAACATGCGCTCTCCAGTCCAGTCTCTGATCTATTTTCACCTCTAAGAAGGAAACACGTTCGGACGACTGGATATTAATATTTCGATATGTAAAAGATAAAGTGTTTTCTATTCTATTGCTGAAGAATAGGCATTGTGTTTTCTGAGCGTTTATTAATAAGTCATGAGCCGAAAAGTATCCATCGAGAGCTTCCCACGCCCCTTGCACATTGGTTAGCATTGCGTGCGGGTTCTCCTCACTAAAGATCAATGTAGTGTCATCTGCGTAAAGTATGGTAAATTCTCCGGATATTCTACTGAGTTCATTCGTATATATAATGTATAAGAGAGGTCCCAATATTGATCCCTGAGGAATAATATCTTCTGTATCAACTACTATTAACCTCCTCTACATTATAGCATAGGTTACGATATAGGTTCTTATTGGAGGCAGTTTCGCACAAAAAGTACAGATTCTGACAGGTTGCAAGTTATAGTAATGTTAATTCGTAGATAATTTCGGGGTATTTATGTGTCCTTAATATCCTTTTTAGATACTGGCGGTGGCTACGGCGGCGGTGGCGGCGGCGGCGGCGGCGGCTACCAACAAGGAAATGCCGTGGGCGGTCCCGGTCGACGATTCTAAAACGACGACTCAATGTAAGTCTGACCGCGAGCTCCATACGTTCTCTTAGTACATTTCTTTTTTGGTTTTCTCTTTGAATTTTCAGAACAATTTTTAACTATATTGTTACATATATTTTTGTACTGTGCCACGGGCAATAATGATATTGGCCGGCTACTGCTGTATTGCTGACCTATCGGACTCATCTAAGATATTTTACAGTCTAAGAACATCAACTGGCCGGTATGGTAATTTCTTAATTATCCTCGTAATATGAATTCTTACAAGCTGTAAAAAAAGTGTCTGAAATTCACTGCCAAAAGCAAATTATCTGTTTTTTTTGTTTGGAAATGTTAAAAATTGTTCTGTTTGTCATGATGCGATTGGATGAATCATCATTAAATCAAAAAAGTATTTTATAAAAAAGTTTAGGAGTATTGTGGAAGAGCGCCTAAATCAATGTATTTAGCTATGATAGAGTGCAAGAATTTAAGAAAAAATCGTGATAATGATATTAAATCAGTGAAATACCAAATTGTATCCCTGGTTGGTGAAAATCTAAAGCATACCCGCACTCCGTCGCAGACCGACAGAGAATTATCCAGCTAAGCTGGATTACATAGAGGGGGGAACCCTGATGATCATGCGGCCTGGCCCTAATGGTTGTCATCTTAGCTGGACAAACCCCTCTGTTAGTCTGTGAGCTTAGAAACCTCGATGGAGGGCAAGTATGTTTTTAATTTTCTAAATCTGAGAAGTTTCACCAGCCAAAGATACGATTTATTGTATCTTACCGCAATGTTACGTTAGTACTGTAATAGGTACTACAAGTTTTGTTCCCTTATTTATCGATTCTAACTCGGCTGATGAGCCGTGATACGGTGAAACGCGTCCCGAAATGGATTAACAAATAAGTTGTTAGTAATTTTTATTAAAATGTGTTATACCCGCGGGAATAAAATGCAATCAAAAAGTAACCAAACAGCTCTTCAGAAGGGCACACCCCCCCACCTGTTTCAATCCATATGAATTTTTACATCAACTGTTACAAGATCTGTCAGTCATCCACTAGTTCATCAATGTTTGGTGGGGGAAGACTACATGTATTTGAAAGAAATTTTTTCAACATTCGCTTATTTCTAGTGGACTTTACTATAGGACCCTCTTAGATGATCAACTCCTCAACTAACGTATTTGAAAAAATTAATTTTACATGATCAGAGGTAACATACGTAAATTACCTACTTGGCCGTCAATTATATTTGTTGGTGTAAAACCACGTGTGTTTGACATGAATTTGTTAGACGTGTCCAAAGGAAGGATTAGTAACGATGGTGAAAGGTTATTGTTTTCTCTTGAAATGGAAGCTTCATAGACTTAGTTAAATGAGAGATCGTGGTTTTTGAGATTAGACCATAATAATAATAATCGAAGGGGGGTCCCACCTCCCACTGCACCCTCGGTCCTTGAAGAGTACCCCGGGGGTGCCCCCGCGACATATCTTAAATGTAATTGCCATAAACGAATGTATTCCCTTCGATTATCATCATCTTTACATCCTGTTTTAAACGTGGGTTCGGTATTTATTCGAGAGATGCCCACCCTAAGTGTTGGGTTATAAGAACCCAGGGGATACCTGTCAACTCCCCTTTAAAAGCTTTTGACTTGTTACGCGCTTGAATATATAATTAAAATATCGTCAGGAAAAGGAGCAATGCGCAGCTCTCGCATAAATTTCCTCCTCTTTATTTAACAAAAATTTTACAAAAATATTTATTTATTTACATTTATCCTAAATTACGCTGTGTTTGGGTTTCGTTTCAGGCCATCAACGCGGCTCGCTCTCGTCATGTTATTCGGTCGTGAAGTTTTCCAACAGTTCTAGCTTGTTTTCTTTGCACAGCTTCGACATTATTCTGCTCAGTTCCCATTCGCTGTCTAGTAATCTTTCGATTTCTAGCGCTTCATTAATGTCGGGAATTTCGGCGTTTTCTTCGGTTTTCTTCGTTCGCCTCCGTTTCTCCTGCAGTGTTCAGCAACGCTTTGATCAATCTACTTCTCGGTACTCTGTATCTCTCACACGTGTATATCCGATGGTATGGATTATCATCTTCCCCATTAGTTTCGATGCAGTGTTCGCATCTCGAGTCGTCGATGTTTCCGAGATTAGACCATGTTAGTTTAAAGTAACTTTTTCCGTCTACGATTGATGGAGCTATCTTTGGGGATTTTTAAAGTAGGAAAATTTCTCCAACTTGACACGATCTAATCTCAAGAACCACGTTTTTTTCTTATTAAAGATGTGTTATTTCAATGATATAAAGTAAGTGTCAACTTTTTAACGGCAATTCTTGGCTCTATCATTTAAAAATACTCTAATAATTTATTAACATGTAGGATTTTTTTACTATTAAATTAGGATTTTTTTTTTATAGAAGTGATTTTTTTCTAAAAAATTTGTAACATTACTTATCGACGGGATTAGTTGTATGACACATAACAAGTTGGAAAGAGACAATATTAGGTGTAGTTATGCGTACTTCAATTTTTTTCTTTCTTTCTCTGTTCGACCTAGGTTAATGTAAATGTAATAATTGTTTAGGTTAGAACAAGTGTAATGTTGTGTCTTTAAGTTTTTTTTGTAAGATTTAGTATTTTAATTAGTAAAGATTAATGTAATAAAGGATGATTTTTAGTGTCTTTATAGTTTGATGAATTTAGTTGTTCCGTCACAGATATGGTTCGCATTGGAAATTCATATTCTTAACTAAACAGCGTTCTATAAGAAGAAATAAAGATACAAGCATATTTAAACGCTTGTAGTTCCAAAATGGTCTCGCCGATTTTGATGGGTTTTTCAGATTTTGTAAATTAAATTCCTATTGGTACAGTTTGTTTGTGCTCCGGCCATAACTTTGTATTATACAGGGTGGATAGTAATGTGAAATTGTAAGGCTTTTACCGTTACCTTATGTTGTCAATAATTTTTTGTTCACAGAATGGAAGGTTGAATTTAATAGCCTGTGTGTCAATTTCGAATTAATTTATTTGTTTATATCATATCCATATTCCGTATGCCTCTAGTGCCATAAGTAAAAAAACACACCGAATGTAAAGATAATAAAACTAAAAACATAAAAAAAGGGAACAACATAGAATAACCACGTTTAAAGTAATAATATTAATTTTCTGAACTCTTAAAGTCATATCATCATCATCATCATCATAAAATTTCTAGTGTTCGATTGGAAATCTAGAAACGAGGTCCTTCTCGAAATAACGTAAAATACGAGGATCGATTGAAAATTTCGCGGCCTAGTCAAGAAAACAAAATAAAATACGTACAAAACTATTTTTATTTTTCGACGTAATCTCCACCTACCTCTATGCACTTCTTCCACCTACTTTTCAAAGCTTCCACACCTGTTTGAAAAAAAGATTCCTCAAGCTAATTTCTGGTCACCAAGGTGTTTTTTTAGATCTGAAAACAGATGAAAGTCCGAAGGTGCCAAATCAGGAAAATAAGCCGGGTGGGGCAGCAATTCGAAACCACAATCACGAATTTGAGCCATAGACTCAACAGACGTGTGAACGCCAGCGTTGTCCTGATGGAACAAAACTTTCTTTCTCAGTAATCCTGGGCGTTTCTCTTTAATTGCTTACCGTGAACGATCTAAAAGCGTGCAATAGTAAGTCGACTTTATTGTTTCGCCTTTCGGAAGGGAGTCCACCATAATAATACCTTTAGCATTCCAAAAAACTGACGTCATCACTTTTCCAGTCGACAGAATTGCCTTCGCTTTCTTTGGGGTCGGTTCACCAGATTTTTTCCACCGCATGGATTGTTGTTTTGACTCTGGAGTATAGTGGTGACCCAGGTTTCGTCCACTGTCACAAATCTTGCGGATCAGTCTCCAACATCTCCAAACAGTTGTGAGAAATCGTGAGTCGAATTCGTTTTTGTTCAACTGAAAGCAATCTGGGAACCCACCTAGCGGAAACTTTAGAAAATCCGAGTTCGTTGGCAATGATGTTTTGTTTTCGTTCATACGAGATTCCGATAGTGTCTGCAAGCTTCCTGATAGTTAATGGGTTGCAGCCATTTTTTCAAAATGGTATATGACGGAGCAGATTCCCCTAGTGTTGTTTCCATATCATCGTCGATCTTCTTCGGTGTTAATCTTTTTTTACCAGGTATACAAGTATGAAATGCGGATTTTTTTAAAAAAAAAAACATGTTAAATTCAGAAGAATGATAAAAAGTGCTTTATTCGAAGTATGCTCCATCGCTTGTTATACTTCTTTCCCATGAAACACAGAGCATCATCTTTCTGCTAAAGCGATTCGGTCTTGCGGTCGATGTGGATGGTGCGCCTGGGTCTATCCATGATTTTTGGCATTTGGGATTCTCAAAATAAATCCATTTTTCATCCCCTGTAACTATACGATGCAAAAACGACTTCCTTTTGTACCGAGCGAGCAAAATGTCACACGTGTTTTTGCACTTTTCCATTTGCCTGTCGTTCAACTCATGTGGTACCCATCTACCGGTCTTCTGAATCGTTCCCATCTCTCGTAGCCGATTGGAAACAGCTTGTTGACTAACGCCCGATTACTCGGCAAGTTGTGTTTGTATTTGCGAATCTTCTTCGTCCAACAATGCTTGCAATTCCACATCTTCGTATTTTTTGGCGGTTTTCCACGTTCCTTGTCTGCAACATCGAAGTCACCACTTCTGAAACGCCGAAACCATCGTTCACACATATCTTGCGATGGAGCATGTTCACCATAAGCTTTTCGAAGTAATCGGTATGATTCAACAGCAGTTTTTCTTCAAATGAAAACAAAAAATTAATGCTGTCCGCGAATGCTCTTTGTTCGGTATAAATTTCGACATATTGAACACAACAACACAATGCTAAGCACACACTTATCCAATTTATCACTCGTGCCCGTATGACACTTGTTGATGACACAACAAAATGGCGCAGTGTCAAATCTTTATAGCACAAACTGCATTGGTGCACCATCTGTTGTCTGAAATCAGCACTTCATACTTGTACACCTGGTAAATAGGTACTTGATGATCGCACGTTGTTCAATTTTTTCCATTTTTCCAATAACGCTGCACTTGGGTCTCACGAAACTCGTTCTAACCTAAAAGCCACAAATTCTACAGCAACAAAATTTTACACTGACAATCAAAGAAAGTATGGACTTATTGAGGGTACTATAGTAAAAATATAATTATTTTTTGGTGAAGCCACGAAGCAAATGTAAAATTTTCATGATTTTTGGAAATTTTTGGGCACAACTTGGAAATCGATTTAATTACTTTTAAAACAGTGCCAACATAATGTAATCGACTTTTTTCAGCCTAATTTTGACCACAAGGCCATTTTTTTCTATTAGTGCATTTTTCACATCCTAACGCTTTCGGCTCGGTATTTTTTTAAATATCTCGTTGTTATGCGACAAAAAAAAATATTTTTATTGTCATAAAAATTAAAATATTTAGGACATAACCTAAAGAAAAGTATTTACCATGACAAGTTGAAATTTTTTTTTTACGGATAACTTCCTCTCAATTCGATATTACAGCTTCAAATTATAGGAAAATATAGCTTTTATCTTAACAAAAAAGTGTACTAAATTTTATTAAAAAATATTAAGAGGATTGGTCAAAATTCACATTTTAGTCCAAATCTTATTATGTATTTTTTTGTGGGCAAAAGGTGTTAGGAAGCTTTTTTAAAATATTCTCGTCAGGATGGTCTTATTTTTTCCCTTTTTTCCGTTATGAAAAATTTAATTTTGCTCCCGAAAGGGTCTGGTTCATTCTCTCCATCCGTTGTAAATCTAAACAAATTGTGGCAAACTCTGGAAAATACCTCAAAATTGGGTAAACCATTTTGAAACCACACATAATACAGTCAATCGTGGAAGGATTAGGATAAAATATTTAAAAATATATTGTGTTTAATAGGACTAATAACGTGGCATTAAGAAAACTTTCTAGGTGAATTCACTACATTTTATTTATGACTTTTTGGAAAAAAAGTTTTGATTTTTATCGGAAGAAACATAGAAAATTCTCTCTCTTTGTCTTAATATCTCAAATCAAATGCAGACAGACAGAAGAACGGCAGGTGTAGAGTAAATGAATTTTTGACAGGACAAAAACTATTAAGTCACGTTAAAATAGGAGATACATTATTTAGTAGTTGTTTTCAAGAATTATTAAGGTATAGATGGCAGGCTGTAGGTACTTCAATAAAATTTGATAGGTATGTATAGTTCAATTTTTTTTTCTTAGGTTAGGATTAAATAGGATATATAGTGACCTGCAACATTCAAAAATTTATATTTACCGCGTACAGCGTATACATAGAAATGTTCGTTACACTTCACTTCCCAATTTTAATAAGCCAATATTCTGTTTGTAATAGTGTCGTATTTGAATTCATTGTTAAAAGAATTAACAACTATACCCTATTTATTTGAAAGTGATAGCAATAAATCAGCTAGAATTATGCAAATTAGCATCAAGCAGTAGTGAGGGCCACAGAGTTTTACCTACAATTTACCTGTAACGCAGTAGTTCGACAACTTTATTCGAATACCATCTGGCATCGGTCTAATATTCGCAATCTCTTATGTCTTCCTTCATCCTATTTTGGATACCGGATCACTCTGGCATAGCAGGCAATGACAAAGTTGGTGCCCTAGCCAAAAATACCAGCCTATCAGGCACCATAGTACAGGCCAAGAATCACCCTAGAGACTACATCAATTTCTTATCACATGAATTTAGAAAACTCCAGTGGGACCTTGAAGACACTAGTAACAAGCTCTGGGAGCTAAAATCAGATGTTCATCCCCCTCTACAGCATCTCTCACTGAACAGAAAGGAAAATACTACAGTTAGAAGATTGGCCATTAGACACACTTTTCAGACCTACTCTCATCTGCTTAACAAGGAAAATCTTCCCATCTGTTCATCTGTTCCGTTTGTCTCTCCCCTCTCACAGTAAATAAATATCATAATTCAACAAACAAAATTAGAGCTCAGTGCTGTCACTGAGAATTTTTTAAAGTTGGCCAAATTGCCACTTTTATGAACGGAAAAAACCGTGGTTTTGAAAAATTCATACGCTCTGAAAAGTTAACTGAAGAGTTAACTTTTTAGAGCGGCACGTGGATGCTGAAGTACGGTTAACTTACCCGAGTGATTAACTTTTACGCGAGTTAACTTTTTCGAGATTCTACTGTATAAACAAAGTTTCTAAAAAAAAAGTTAAAAAATTGTGAAAAACTGAATTTTTTTTTCAATCAAAAAAAAAATTGGCGGGGATAACTGCAGAATTAATTGAAGTTTTTTTTTTAGAAAAAAAAAATAAAAAATGGCGAACTTTAAAAAATTGACGGTTTTTCTCAAAAAAGGCAAAAATTTCATAGATTTTATTATCTAAAAATTGTTTGTATTTTTTTAAAAAGTACATTTAATTACGAAAATTTTGAAAAAAAAAAAACGTCTCGATCGGGCAATTTTTGACAAAGTTATGGCAATTTGAAAAAGAGCAATTTTTTTGAAAAATTCATAACTTTTTTTGAGGTGGGTAAAACAATTTGAAAAAATTCTGAGAACCGTTTTTTATACGGTAGAAAAAGATAAAAAAAACTTTCAGCCAAATCGAAAGGAGTCGGGGTCAAAAGTGGTCGATTTGGCATGGAACGACCCATATATATCTTTGTGTAGTTTTTAGTATGGACTTTTCTGTGTAAAAAGTTTTTAAAATTTGGATGTTGCAATATTTTTATCACTTTATATCAGACACCTTTAAGCAGGTATCAAGTAATAGTAAGAAAGGCTTTATTTAGCTCAGGTTCTTTTATCAAAAAGCACATTTTAATAGTAAGGCTAGAACTCAGTTGCCTTTTAGTCGAAGGCGTAATTTTTTTGTTAGGCTAATGGCTTTGCAGGAGTGCATACAGTCACAATAAAAACTTAATTAATGTAGATCTGAGAAAGGAATAATTTAAACTGATTATTCGACAGATTGTAGGATTATGGCAGACACAAATTTTTATTATTATCAGCTTTACAAAAGTTAACCTGGGTTAGGTAGGGACATAATTAAATTTGATGTTCTTTCAAGGAAAACAAGCACACTAATCATACATGTTTTTGTTTTATGTGATTTGTGTATTTATATTATGTTCAGTACAGTGAAAGCTCTCTTGAGCGGACACCTTCGGAACTATTAAAATATGTCCGCCTAAGGGAGGTGTCCGCGTATAGGAAAAATGAAAAAATACATATTTTTTATTTACGTAATACATAATAGGGTAGGTTTTTATTGTTTTCTCATACACATTAGTACATAGGTATGTAGTTATAAATCAAAAAATTAAACACATAAAAAATAAAACTTAAGTAGGCTTGAAAAAATCAATTATAGTAGTTTGACCCGTGTTAGTTTTAAGTATGTTGTCTTGAAAATGTAATTCCAAGTCGGATAAAATCTGCATTGCTGTTGAATCTCCTTTAATTTTGGCAAATTCTTGAATCGTTTTCACCATATCAATGGCCTACTGATAACTTATAATAATATTGGATTGATCGGTTATGGTTATTTCTTCATCGGATTCGTCAGACTCAACTAAAGTCACGTTGCCGCCTTTTTTTTTTTACAATTTTGTTAAGGGGGTCACTACCGAGAAAAAAAAAATGAAAAAAAATACGTTTTTCGTTTTTTTCCATTTTTATAATCTACAATCATTTCTGCACAAAACAATCCAACCCCCACAATTATACGATGAGTATAAGTGCCTGAAATTTTTATATAAAGTAGTCAAGGTATGAGCCATCAGTCAGTATCGCCAAGATATGAGTCCCGCTCAGCCTTCGCCTAGCTTCGCACTACGCACCTTTCAATATACCACCACCCCATTCCACCCATTATGAAGTTATTATTTTCACTAATATTATTATTATTATCCCACTTTTTATTAACAATGCTTAGGAATAATTATATAACACTATTTACTATATACAAATAAAAAACTTTATTTTTACAAAAATATTTTGAAATATTATTTACTATATACAAATAAAAAACTTTATTTTTACAATAATATTTTGAAAAGTAATAATAAGATTTTATTATTTTGTTATACTTTTTTTTAACTAAAATGAACCCGCTTCATATGACGGGCCTTCTTTTTTTTTCTAACTTCTTAAATTTTTCTTCTAAACTTTTTCTTGCTCTTGAAATTTTTTGCCTCTCGCATTTCGATGCTTGTTGTAAGTCTTTCTCGGCTTTCACTATTCGCAGTTCATCTTCCTTCATCAGCCCAGCAATTGTAAATTTTCCAGGGTCAATGAAAAGTTTTTCAAGTACTCGGCAGCGGGAAATATTACCTTCATTGAAGCAGCATAGTGCATCATATGCATCTAATTCTAGTGTGCTTTTCTCTACAAAAATATTTTTTGGGCATCTAACCCACAATGCATTATTATAGCTTTCGTTTCTGTTTTGGCTCTTACCGTGAACACATTTTTCTAACAGGGCTGGATTCGCCAGGTCCCTGAAGACAGGTTTCAAAATTTCCATTACTACTTTTGGTAGATGAAAATGCTTTGAGTGCTCATATAATTTTTTTTCTGCCTGGGCCTTGAGGAACTTACACCAGTCCAAGCTGCATAAATTGTGTGCCGGATTCTGGTCGTTTGAGCCGAGATGAAAAAATTCTGCCCATACTGCTTTTTTTTTTCATCTCAGCCAAGCTGCCAACGTTTTCTTCGTATGGCTAAGCCATAAAACTTTTGAATGTCGTTTATTGCCACATCCGTGAGTCTGCCCTTTCCTCCTATCGGCTTTCCATCTTGCAGTTTTTTGGACGTGTAGGAAGTTTTTAGCTTTCTGAGTCTAGATCCCATCCTTTTTTGTACATGTCCTATACATTCCAACTTCTGAACTAAGAGACTATCTCCGTAAGGGTTTTATTCTACAACCCTCAAGAAACCCTTTGAGTCTCCATCACCTAAGTAGTGAGAATATCTCACATTGTATTTGTCCATTGACCTCAGGAAAATTTGCTCTGCACCAGCTGCTTCCATAGCCCCACTGGTACCACTATGATTGGCTATGCAATTTTCATTATGTGTATTCTGAAATTTTAGTGGACAACGACAGTGTTTGGAGAGTACCACAATATCCACTATTTTGCCTGAGTCATTACTCGCAGCAGAGACCACGCCATTCAAAGAAGTATGGCCCCTTTTTTGCCAACTGCCATTTAGTGAGATGGCCAAATCCCTGTTGCCACTATTTGAAATACAGGGTTCCTCTACGGCAGCCACCATTATATCTTTTCCAACTACTTCAAGAGCTGAACGAATAACACATCTTTTTGGTGCAAAAAGTGCTTGCTTTGTGGGGGAGGAATGTTCATCATAGCACAAAGAAGTTTAGCTCCAGCAAATCCTTTACCAGTACACCTAAGTGCATAAGTAAATCTAATATTTATTGTATCTAATTTCACAGATTTACCTTCGAGTTCATAATCCAGTTTCTTGGAGTTCCTTAGTTTATTTAGGACTTGACAATTCTGACAAACAATCTTTATAGTGGATGCCAAACCGTTTCTCAAACAAACACTTAAGGTGATTTCACCACCACATTTTTTGCAGTCCATTGTTCAGTTCAGTGCTTTACTCAGCTCTCCAACATCCACCAAATCATACGCATGGTTGCTCATGAATGACTCAAATTTATTTTGATTACCTAGTTTTTTTTTGAAGAAGAAGGTGTACGATTTTCAGATGAGGTTGATGGTGTTGATTCAACAGATGGTAAGGACATGACCAATTTACGAGCAACAGAAATATGTGTCCCACTAAAAGGTTTATTCCTTTTCTTGCTCTTGAAGCTAGTCTTTGGCTTAGTCATTTTTCTTCACAAAACAATAATAAAAAACTATAATAAAATAACAATATAATAAAATTCAAAACAGCAATAGTAACAGAAAACAGGAAAAAAATTTGTAACTATGTAAACAAAAACAATCTCTCACGTAAAATATAACCAAACAAAACAAAACTAAAAAAAAAAAAATTTGGAAAAAAACATATTTTGTTGTAAACAATCAGTGTTGCCAAACTTGTTTTTGCAAAAAAAAAGAAGACAAACACTCTAGAAATAAATTAAAAAAAGTTGATTATAACAAAAAAAGCAACTTTTTAGTTTTTCGGCTCTCCTGAAAAATTGACTTTTTTGTACATTTGCCCCATTATCTTCAAAACTATAAAAGTTATTGAGCTATTTTTTTTTTAAATATCCATGGCAACACTGTCTACAGTTCGGACTAAGGAAATGTCAAACGAAACAGCTGGTAATTTACCGCGTCAATTCAAACATACAAATAAAATTCATGAACTTTCAAAATTTCTAGAAAATGTAATTTAAATTATTTCTTTAAACCCTTAGTCCCATTAAATTATATAATAATAAATAATAAGTGTGCAAAGTTTCGTTGAAATAGGATGAACGGTTGCTGAGAAAATGGTTTTTTTTACTTTTCAATGTAAATTGACCTCGGTAGTGACCCCCCTTAAAAGAGGTGTCGTCTATATGTATCATCTACTAATAAGTTATTATCGATGTTAATGAATTCACTTAAATCATTTTTTTTAAGGCCTATTGCTTCTGCATTTCGCCATATTTCGGATAAAACTGACAAAGGCTAGTTATCTTCTCCTGAAAAGTCATCATTTTCCAGATTATGGTTATCACCATCATTTAACGTAACTCCTGCCTTTTGAAAGCAATTTTTTTATTGCTGTTTCCGTAACTTTCTTCCATGCAGCATTTATAAAATAAATAGCATCTAGAACATTAACTGCTTTAGTAAGACCTTGAAGGTTATCAACAGAATCTATTTTCGATAACAAATCCTTAATTAAAATGGTCCTGTAAAATGTTTTAAAATTTTGTATTATGCCTTGGTCTAGCGGTTGAATAACTGATGTGCAATTGGGCGGTAGAAAAATAAGTTGGATGTTTTTTAACTGAATGTCTTTAGGATGACGGGCAGCATTATCCAAAAATAACAAATTTTTGTATTTTCTTTATTCCATTTTTAAATCACAATCTGCAACCATTCTTCCACTATAGCAGATGTCATCCGAGCCTTTTTATTACTTTTCCACATAACAGGCAGCTGATTCACACTAATGTTTTTAAATGCCCTTGGATGTTTTGACTTACCAATAACCAATAATTTTTTCTTTATCTCCTGCCAGATTTACGCAATGCATAATGGTGAGTTTTTCTTTGGATAATTTTCCGCCCACACATTTCTCACGTTTAAGTGCTAACGTCTTGTCAGGTAAAGCTCGAAAAAATAAACCTGTCTCGTCCACGTTAAAAATATTTTTTGGCAAATAACCTTTTACCAATGAAGATATTTTTTGTTTAAAGTTGTCCACATCTTCCATAATAACACTTCCAGCTTCTCCAGATATGGCTTTAAAAGCGATGCTATGCCTTTTCCGAAATTTCTCCAGCCACCCAAATGACACTGAAATTATCGCATTCCAGACTATCTGCGATCTCCTTTGCTCTGGCTCGAATTATTGGTCCTAGAATTTTAATAAATACGATTTAGAATGACTACAATACCTCTATAATTTTTGTTTATTTACCTGATAGTGGAATTCCTTTATTTCTTGCCTTTGTAAACCAATCATCTCAAATTTCGTCAATTTGTAATCCCACTGGCTTTAAAAAACTTCGTTTTACACTTGAATTAACATTGGAGTGAAATTTTTTTAATAACTCGCCTTTATTTTTAATAATTCCAGCTGCCTGTGTCTTTCCTATTTTAAAACGTTTGACCAAAACTCTTTAACACTAAGTTTCTCTCTGTTATAGATTTTCCAAAATATCAATTTTCTCTTTAAGACTTAATACACGACGCTTTTCAGACATGTTTGTCCCTGTTTAAAAAAAAACAATACATACAACACAAATCGACGAACTAACTCAACTGACCATAAAAACAAACGAGGTGTTATGTATTCGTTAATGCTCGCGGGGAATCACATACATACAATGGGGAAGTCCCCAGAATTTTTGTTGCCGCGCTGGCTAATAGTGCAGCGTTGCAACATTTTTAATTTTGTGTCCGTTTAAGAGAGAATTTTACAAGTTTTGTATTTAAATATTGTGTCCGCGTCCGCGCAAGAGAGTCCGCTCAAGAGAGATTATGTCTTATTGAATTCTCTATACTTCATTCCGGACTATCAAATAGTGTCCGCCTAATGGAGTTGTCCGCTCATTGGAGGTGTCCGTTATGAGAGGTTTCACTGTATATTTAAAGGTTTTTACAGACACATATTAGACAAATTACGCAAGCGACTTTCCCCAATTTTTAATAAACAAATCATGAAACGTCTTTAAAAAGTCAACATAAAGTGCACCTATACTGCCGCGTAATCTTTAATTTATGATCGCACGTGTTTATGTCAACACCCTCAAATTGAAATCAGCTTGAAATCAAAGGATTTCAAGCTGATTTACCTTGTCCACAGATGATCAGCAGATTTCAATTCAGCACGGAATGTTTATGATATAAAGCTGTTTACTCAAGTCAAGTCTATATTATGTTCAACTGGACTTAAAATTTCCAAGCCGTTTGAAAATATATCTCAGGTTTAAGTTACTGACGCAAACCGCTGGACTTTCACACCAATATACACGTAATGATTTTTTATTAATCAGCTTGAATACATGATTATTGTATGGGTCATTGAAGCAAGTAAATTGCCAAAAAGCCGAAACTGGATTTTTATAAGGTGACAATATTTTCTGCGGAATACATCCTTGTATTCTTGGCTTCGTTACAGTTCTATTGATGAGGACACTAGGAGTTTCAATTCGTATAAGGAAAAATCCATGGACACAATTGGTATTTATAGAAAACTAGCCGGGCCCGCGGCTCCGCTCGCGTGGACTTGATTCACTACTATCGTCACTGCTTATTCCTTATGTTACCCAACGTAATGAAATATCTCCCATTATTTCCCCTTATCTCCCAATATTTCTCCTTATCTCCCATTATCTCTACATAATTTCCATTATCTAGGCTTATCTCTGCTCATCTCCCATTATTTCTCCTTATCTCCCATTATTTCTCCTTATCTCCCATTATTTCACTTTATTTCCCATTATCTAGGCTTATCTCGACTTATCTCGCAATATTTCTCCTTATCTCCCATTATCTCACCATAACTCCCATTATCTAGCCTTATCTCTGCTTATCTCCCATTATTTCTCTTTATCTCCCATTATCTTTACCTTATCTCCCATTATCGAATCTTATCTTAACTTATCTCCCATTATTTTTCCTTATCTTCGATTATCTTACCTTATCTCCCATTATCTAGGCTTATGTCGGATAGAACATATCTATAAATTTATAAAAACACGTAAATCGGATAAGTGGTTCTCGAGTGATAAGCGCACTAACGGACAAACAGACAGACATACAGAGAGACATGCATTTTATATATATTATATTCTTTGCTACATGATATTGTTCCATATTTAATGCTTTAGGCAGTGTATTGCAAGAGAGCGCGCTAGCGGCAAACTTTTCTCCGACTTAATTCACTATTATCGTCACTGCTTATTCCTTATGTCACGTACCGTAATAAAATATATCTTATAACATACGTATGTTTAAAAAAAAGCACGTAAATCGGATAAGCGGTTCTCCAGTGATAAGCGAACTAACGGACAGACAGACAGAGAGACGTTACATTTTATATATATTATAGATATTCTTTGCTCCTTGATATTGTTCCATATTTAATGGTTTAGCATGTTTTTAAAAAAAAAGCACGTAAATCGGATAAGTGGTTCTCCAGTGATAAGCGCACCAACGGGCAAACAGACAGAGAGACGTTGCATTTTATATATATTATAGATATCCTTTGCTATATGATATTGTGCCATATTTAGTGGTTTAGGCAGTGTATTGCAAGAGAACGCGCTAGCGGCAAACTTTTTTTTCCGATTTGATTCACTATTATCATCACTGCTCATTCCTCATGTTATCTAACATAATAAAATATAGCCTATAACCTGGCCAGAGAACATATGTATGTTTTTAAAAAAAAGTACATAAATCGGATAAGGGGTTCTCCAGTGATAATCGCACTAACGGACAGACAGACAGAGAGACGTTGCATTATATATATATATATATATATATATATATATATATATATATATATATATATATATAGATATAGGTTTATGTTATATATTTTTTCAGTTTCATGTTGTTTAAAAATTCACACTTTCGCTGGCATTAACTCCCTATTTTTGGTTTGTATACTGGAATGTGCCAGAATACGTTAAACGTCTGTAGCGACCTTTAAATCTCCAACATTTTAACCTCACGTTTATTACACTCATTGGTGAAAAACGAATTCTTTATCCATGTACTTTCAAAAGAATATCTTTATTTTGTTTGTTTACTTTGTTAAAGTACTCTTAATTCAAAAAGATAAAAATGAAAATGAAAATTTAAGAGTTTAAAATGTTGGGCAGAAAAAAAAAACACTTTTTGGTTTTCTCTTTTTATTTACTTTGTTTTCTTTACTTAGGATTCCCAAGGACATGAGCTACGCTGAGCCTGGTGATTTTAGGTAAGGTACTGTAAGTATAACCTGATATATATTTTAATTATAATATACTATGCATCTGTGATATTTTAAAGTATAATTTTTTAAGACCAAATAAATAGTTTAATGAATTTTTGACTTTTATTGAAGAATTTTTTTTAAATATTTTTTTGTGGAGTATCAATTTTATTTTTGATGGGAAATCCGGATATTCCTATTTATTTCTGTCTTTCTATTGTGTGTGCAAACAATACATCAGAATTTAAAGACTGGCTATTTACAATAAAATAAAAATATCCTCTTCCGTATACAAACAGGCGATTACCCACATAACAATAGGGCTTCAACTTTAACCCAAATTAGAATTTAGCACGCATCAGGTGGTTTGTTTCTCATCAAATAAACTCTTATCCAGATAAACATGGAGGGTCTGATATCTCAGTTATCTTTAAGGGATGTTCAGAAATTGGCGAAGTTATTTATTCAGAATGTTCTTGCAAATATATAGTAAATTATAACATTGCTTCATATTTTAGGTCTGTATGGGTTTCACTTACTAAGAACATGGTTGCCAATCAGCTAAATTAAATAATTTTTTCCACTATTTCCTATGTGGGCTAATTATTTAAAAAAACAAAGTACTACTTGGGGCTACCCTAAAATATAATATATAATAAAATAATTGAATATGATCTGTTACTGAATACCGAGAGTCACAATATTGCCATATTCGCACTGAGATGGGTCAACCTCATTTTATCTTTTTCATTTACTGTCCTTTCGCGAGGTTATGTCTAAAACCATATAAAATGATCTAGATCGCCCTAAATAGCGTTAGTTTAATATATTGAAACGCGTGATTTCTTGGATATCACTTAGGGCAAAATTAACCACATTTTTTCTCTTAAGATATTTCTTATGAGAAGACGGAGAAAGCATTATGTTAGAGAAATAATTCGGTTTTCGCGGCATAATAAACGTGGCAACGTAGCTTGCTCCCCGCCGCACGCAATCATGTGTTATTTATAATAATAATAATAATAATAATAATACATACAAAAATAACTTTTACGGACAGACCAACAATAATAAGCACGGGAAAATACAACAAAACCATTTACCTTCTACTAACAGGCAACCCAATGTCGGGACACTTTGAGCTTCTGACACCACAAAACACTGAAAACATTCCAGAGAACAACAGACCAATAAAAGAAGCATCGGGCGAGCGACGTAACGGTCGAGGACGTCGCGGGAAATGGCAGCTCGACCAAAACGATGAAGACCAGGCAACCGAAAATGGACCTACCAAAAGTGTTGTGTTGGCGACTAAGCCGACACCCACCAAGGCGGGAAAATCACAGCAGCGCATGAGTTGCACCACAGGAATCAACGAACACGCCATGCGTTGCTGTAATGAAAAACACAAAACCTGACAAAGAAATCACTGAGAAGAGAATCACTCGCCGCTTGGACCCACCAACATCAATCCCAAGCGCAACCGACGTAGATACGGGACAAACACAACCACCAAAGCCAGGCCAGGGCCCGTATGTATTGCAAGGACAACATGCAACTACCAAGGCTGGAAAACCAAGACAGCGGTTAAAGTGGACGGATGAGATGAATAGGACGGTGATGCGCTGTTACTACACCGCCACCAAACTCGAAACAATAACATCGGGCTACAGACAGCAACTGCACAGACTTTTCTTGACCGAATATCCACATCTGCAATTACTTGTTTCACAACAGAGAGTAGTAGACCAAAAAAGAGTTATTACCAAGAACAATCGTCCTCACACCTCTCGAATTGCAAACCATCAAGGACACAGTGGCTGTTGAACTGAACACAGACCAAGCAAACAATAAAGCAGATTCCGAACCAGCCTCACACACACAACCACCCAGTCGAACACAACAATACCCACCACCCAGGAGGAGCATAACGCAAAATAATATTGCGAGTACCGCGCAACACCATATCACAGACAACAGCATGAATCACTCGCCACCCTCAACGACATCCACACAACATCACCCCGAATCACCTCTCATACAAACACTTAAAGCAAAAATGGAGTCACATCTAGCTCGATGGTCAGGCACCGACCCCACAACAAGAAATCCCATCCCTCGTTTAATCTTCAGACAGAACACGCAACCAATTCTCAACACACTAAACAAGCACATAATACCTCAGTATATAACAGACTCAAGCACAATCGAAGACATTCACACAATAATATACGCAGCAGCAATCACCACTCTAACACAAAATAATCAAAAACTCCCTCAACGACAAGGAAACCCCAACAGGACAAAAACAAAATTCAAATGGCAAATAAGAATAGAAAACAAAATCAACAACATCAGGAGAGATCTAGGACATCTTACCCAGTTTATAAGCGGGAACGCGTCCAAACGTGTCACACAGGGGGCAAACAAGATCAAATCTAAGTCTCCCCCCCAACAGAACACTGCCAGAAATCCTCGATACCTTGAAACAAAAACTATCTGTATATGCCGCAAGACTCCGTAGATACAAAGAATCAAATGAGAGGAAAGACACCAACAACCTCTTCCGAAGAAGCGAAAAAAACAGTTCTACCGGAAAACTATGTACAACAAACAGATAGCAGTGACTGAACCACCAAACAAACAAGAACTCACAGATTATTGGAAAAGTATCTGGTCAGAACCCAAACAACACAATAATAACACCCCCTGGATCAAAGCCGAAGAAGACAAACATAAACATGTGACAGAACAAGAAAAATACCACATTTAATACACAAGAAATTACAGAAACTATCAAACACACACACAACTGGAAATGTCCTGGAATAGACAATATACAAAACTTCTGGTACAAACAGTTTACCACCACACACGAAGCACTCACACACCAAATCAACAAAGCCATTCTACAACCACACACATTTCCCACTTTCCTCACACAAGGAATAACATACGTTAAACCCAAAAGCTCAGACACCACAAACCCGTCAAACTACCGACCTATCACCTGTCTTCCAACCCTATACAAGATCATCACAGCCACAATATCGAAGAAAATAGAACAACACCTAACAGACAACAATATCCTCACACAGAAGAGCAGAAGGGATGCAGGAAAAATAGTCGAGGATGCAAAGAGCAGCTGATTATAGATAGCGTGATTATGGGACAAACCAGAAAAGAACACAGAAACCTTCACATCGGTTACATAGACTATAAAAAAGCCTTCGACTCCATACCCCACAGCTGGTTGATCAGGGCCCTAGAAATCTATAAAATCAACCAACACCTCAGGCAGTTTCTCGCGCAAATTATGAAAACATGGAAAACCAAAATACGCCTAGAAACACAAACCGAACGGATCCAAACAGAAGAGCTGTACATCAGACGGGGTATATTTCAGGGAGACTCGCTCAGTGCTCTATGGTTTTGCCTCTGTCTCAATCCACTCTCAAATATACTAAACAGAACAGAGCATGGCTTCAATATCAGACACCAAAAAGAGAATCAACATAAAATAAACCACCTCCTATATATGGACGACATAAAACTCTACGCTGCCACACAAACACAGCTGAAAGAACTCCTCAAAATCACAGAAATATTCACCTTAGATGTCAATATGGAATTTGGTATAAGTAAATGCAAAGTGCTCCACATCAACAAAGGCCAATGGAAGCACCACCATGAGACAGAAACCATCAACAATGAAACGCTCGATAACATGTTCGATAAAGAAACATACAAATATCTAGGCTTCCAACAAAGCACCAAACTCAACCACACTCACATCAAAACAGAGCTCAGAACCGAATTCAAAAACAGACTGACGAAACTTTTGCAAACAAAACTCAACTCTAAGAATCTCACTAAAGCCATCAACACGTTCGCTATACCTATACTCACATATTCATTTGGTATCATCAAATGGTCACAAACAGACATAGAAAATATTCACATCCTTATACGATCTCAATTCACCAAATACAGGAAATTACACCCCAACGCATGCAAAGAAAGACTTACCATCGAGAGGAAGGCAGGAGGAAGAGGAATTATAGACATCAGATCATTACACACAAAACAAATACAAACACTTAGGAAATTCTTTCACAGCAAGCAAACCAGCCTCCACACAGCGACAGTGAAAGCAGACAAAAACTACACACCTCTCGACTTAGCCCGGGTAGACCACTCAGCAGACACACACAGTCACACCCAATTACAACAGGAAAAGATGAAAACGTGGTCAGAGAAAACACTCCACGGAAAACACAGATACCACATAGAACAAGACCACGTAAATAAAAAACAATCATACACCTGGTTACGGGATGGGCAGCTATTCCCTGAGACTGAAGGCTTCTTACTTGCCATCCAGGATAAAGTCATATTAACCAGAAACTACCAAAAGCATATCATCAAAGACCCGACTATTGCAGAGGACAGATGTAGGAAATGCCACCAACAGAAAGAAACGATCGAACACATAACGAGCGGATGTAAAATATTGGCCGGAACGGAGTACACAGCCAGGCATGATTCAGCTGCCAAAGTGGTTCACCAAGCACTAGCCACAACATACAGACTCATAGAAAACACAGATCCCTACTACAAATACACGCCAACATCCATACTTGAAAATGAAGATTACAAGCTCTACTGGGATATCGGTATCCATACAGATAAAACAGTCTCCGCCAATAGACCCGATATTACTTTTCAGTGCAAAAAAGGAAAAGTCACCTATCTAATTGACATAGCTGTCCCCAACGACACAAACATCCAAGCGAAATACACAGAAAAAATTTCCAAATACACAGACCTTGCAACGGAAATAAAAAGGCTATGGAGACAGGAAAAAGTCATCATTGTCCCCCTCATTATATCAGCCACAGGCCTTACACCAATAACATTCACACCACATTTAGTGCAATTGGGACTCAACACGGACATACACAGAAACATTCAGAAGTCAGTGATTTTGAAAACATGTAACATTGTCAGGTCATTCCTTAATACGGAATGGTAATAGCGTTTGTGCTGACTTGGTTTTGGCCCGTCAGCCAAACATGGAACCACATTGATCAAATGTGAGAAAGAAGAACTTTTTGTAATAAATAATAATAATACTTTATTTGCAACCTTGATACTTTTACATTATAATTAATTAAAACGATACATTGGATTATTTATTAAAAATCTATCAATTATTAAATATTGGTAACGGAATAAATGCGTGTGAATCAGTGCAATGTAGAACGCCGGCGTCCGCGCGCGCTCTCTTCTTCAAGCTACGTTGCCATGGCGAAAATTGACTTCATAAAAGACACGAAAAAGTAATATTTATCTAATATTTTTACAACTAGGAGGTAAACTACCTTCATATTTTAACAAATGAAAGCAAGGTATTTGTTTTGTATATATATTTTTTTGGGACTTTTTACTTTTTAATGCACATATGACAATAAAAATTGTAAAAAACGCATGCTTTTGATCGAAGAAAAAGTATGGATTCCTATCTTATACGTGTTAAATATCTGAAACTTTTACAATTAATTATGGCAATATGGCGTGGTAAACCATCTTTATACTGAAGCAGTGAATGCAGGATGCCAGAATCAATTATTTCTCACAATTTTAAACAAAACTACGTTTAACAGTTACTCGTAAGAAATACCTTAATTCGGACATACAGGCAGTTATCGTCCTTACGGCATGTTAGGGGTTCTCGAAATATGCGATGTAATTCAAATCGACATAAGTCGAAATATTTTTTAACATACATTTCCGCACAAAATAAAGGAGTTAGGTTCTATAAGTGCTTTAAATGTAAATAAAACTACATTAGTATTAAATAATCATGCTTTATTAATATGTATTCATTATATATATTTGGCAATTATTATACAATTAAAAGAAATAACAAAAATAGAAACTTAAAAAAACTAAACTTTTGGTTTGAAAAACGTATCAATTCGAGTTTGTCTCACTTCTTTTTTGTTGTTTTCATACATGTCTCGGTAGCACTAACAGGCAGCAATAATATTGACTTCTTTCAAAATTTGGATCATTTTCTTCAAAAAATATTCATCGCATTCTGTAAACTTGCAAAAGCTGATAATTTTTTCAGTGTGATATCCTTTTCAGTGCTAGCAACAGACGACGATGATTTCTGCGACTGTTATTTCCTTCTGTGCTTCCAGATAAAATCCTCATCTCCTCATCAGTCAGTTCTTGAGCGTGTGACTTTAACAAATCTTCAATATCATCAGTAAGGACTTCAACATTGGGCAAGTTGTTGGATAAATGTCAGTTGTAATCTCAGCGGTATTCGGCTGCTCTATGGTTCATGGACATTCAGGTGAAGCAAAAAAATACAGATAACTTTTTCCACAGTCCTTTCAAATTGCTGGGTTTCACCTCTTCCCAGGACGCAGCAATACCTTTGAACAAGGATGTTGTAACTTTTTCAGAATTCTCTCAGTTTTGTGCCATTTTCTTCATTAGTTTTTGCTGCCTGTGGAAAGGTTATCCTGAGGTAATAGGCCTTAAATGACGCGATGACCCCTTGATCAGTTAGTTGCAGCAAATAGGTGGTCTTTTGACGAAAAATACCAACTTGATTTGGGGATCAACGTCCGTAATATGCGAGAGATAACCGGGAGCATTTTCCAAAAGAAGTAATGTTTTATAGGCCAAATTATTTTTCAAACAATACCGCTTCACTTCACATATGAAATGCCGTGTACACCAACCTTCAAAAAGTGTTGCTGTCACCCGTGCTTTTGGGTTGGTCTTCCAATCCGGACAATCACTCGACCAGTGAATTAGCCCGTGATGTAACTCTAAACAATTGACACTAGATTGAGAAATGGTGTCAAAATATGTTGGACATAACTTGAAACGACTTAGTCGAAACGCCGTAACTCGAGGAAATGCCGGTACTTAAAATTCGGTAAAAGTCTCATTTATCTCCCTCGTCCGACACCTGTGATTAATGTTGCCACATATATTTTTCGTCCTTAAAGCAGAGAAAATATAGCTATCGCTATAGAAAGACGAACACGTTGAACAACTTTGTCGCAAAAAGGAGACAGCTGGCTACCTCAGGATCGGTAAAATGTACCTGGTTCAATTTGTCAGAGATGCCGCGTATATTTTCCCTATTATTGTTACATACAAGTTCTACTTCCTGGGCCTCTCTGAGAAACTGGACAAAGCATAGTTTAACGAGCCGGCAGTAACCAGCCAGCTTCCTTTTGAGGCGCCGGTTTGTCTTTCTGTAGCTATAGCTATATTTCTGGTGCTTAAAGTAGCTTGACTTTTGGTTAAAAATATTTTTATAAATTAACGGGATTTTCAAGTTAAAAATATAAAAAAAAATTGTTAATATAATAATAATAGTTAATATTTACCCAAAACATATTCCTATTTCAACCAAAATAAATATGCATAATAAATATTTAAAATGATAGTTATTTCAATTTTCGTATATTTCTTATTAGCCGTGCCCGCGGGTCCCCTCGCGTGGACTTGATTTTCTATTTTCGTCACTGCTTATTCCTTATGTTACCTAAAGTAATAAAATATGTTCTGTAACCTGGCCAGAGAACATATGTATGAATTAAAAAGAAAAAAACGTAAATCGGATAAGTGGTTCTCGAGTGATAAGCGCACTAACGGACAGACAGACAGAGAGACGTCCTATTTTATATATATTATAGATATAGATAACCTGGCCAGAGAACATATGTAGGAATTAAAAAAAACACGGAAATCGGATAAGTGGTTCTCGAGTGATAAGCGTACTAACGGACAGAGAGGCAGAGAGACGCTGCATTATATGTATATATATATATATATATATATATATATATATATATATATATATATATATATATATATATATATATATATAATATATATTATATTCTTTGCTACATGATATTGTTCCATATTTAATGGTTTAGGCAGTGTCCTGCAAAAGAACACGCTAGCGGCAAACTTTTTTCCGACTTAATTCATTTTTATCGTCACTGCTTGTTACTTATGTTACCTAACATAATAAAATATATCCTATAACCTGGCCAGAGAACATATGTATGTTTAAAAAAAGTACGTAAATCGGGTAGGCGTTTCTCGAGTAATAAGCGCACCCATGGACAGACAGACAGAGACGTTGCAATTTTATATATATTATAGATTATAGATTACTACAAAAGTAAAACCAATGTACTCAAAACATCTTTTTTACTCACAGAATGATTGAATGTATAACAAATTTGGGATGTTGACTATTTTTAATAACAACTAACCTTATTAAGCCATTGAGGACACCTGTGTTAATGTAAAGTAACTACATGTAAATTCCCACACTTTATTAACAAGCACTAAAAAGTATTTCTCGAGTTAAAAACTGTTGTTCTTAAGCACATATCGACACAAAAAGTAACTACATTACCGGCATTATTTTAACTAAAAAAACTTTATTACGAATAAAGTCACGAAGATAAAACGCAATATACAAACACCTGCGTCGGCCATACTGAAAAAGCCGGTTGGCTACTCACGACACGTAGGCAGGAATGGTTAATATATCGATAGAGTGAGAATAAGATTTGCATTTAAATGTTCGTTTCTCTATTATATCAAGAAATTTCGTTGTATTAACTAAAATAAAAATCATAACTGGAAACAATTATTTAAAAATGCTCTAGACCTAAACAAACGTAATGAACGAAATAATAATAAATTTTAGCCACAAATATAACTACCTTCTTTGTAAATTAAAGAGATGTTCTATATTTGTCTACATAACTAATTTGTGCTTCAGTATTGGATATTTTGAAACTGTTCAGAGGAATATTGAATAGATGCATAGATAGTTCAACACGTCAGAAAATATGTTTACGTTTAAAAGCAAGACTGTCATAGACCGACGCATTCGTTACCAAAAAATAATATAAGTATAAGATTATTGAATTCAGAAAAAGTGGTGACGTCAGTCATTGGCTTAACACTACGAGACATGGTAAATGATGAAGTGATTAATACGTAAGGAAAATTTGAGAAATGGAAAACATAGAAAAATATGTTTATACTTTTGAAATAAAATACAGTATATTTCACTGAATTTATTAAGATCACTCTGATACGTGTTTCGGTCTCGCGACCATTTTTGAAGAGGTTTATAATAAGATTGACCTTAAGTTCTAAAAGATATTACATTTGGATGGTTCATTGGACAAAATTTAAATTAATAGGTAATTACAGGTCTATCTTAACATGGCGTCTAATATGGGGGTATTTCCAAATTCTATTTGTGTGTTCGTTTTTTTATGTTAATAATTTCTAAATAATCCACAATTTTTCCTTTTTAATCACTGTAAACTTCACCCTGTCGTTATTAAAAAGGTGATTATTGTCTATGCAGTGTTCAGCAAAGCCTGTGTTTTTTTAAACCTTGTTGTAGGCCCTGTCACGTTTGCCCCACATAGACAACGTCACAGTCATCACAATTAAGTTCATATATACCCCATTTTCCACATTTGTCATATTTGCCTTGTTTGTCTTTGTTATCTTATTTGTATTGTTTATCTTATTTGTCGAATTTGTCGTATTTGACGTATATGTCTTATTTATTTGTTGTATTTGTCACATTTGTCTTATGTGCTGCAGGGAGGTTCTTAAACCGCTACAGGAGCGACACGTGTGCGGAAAAAGCAATTTGCGTTGTTCTTGAATCGCTGTAAATTGTACTCGCTGGGAAACACAATTCTGGGCAAATTATTCCAAAGGGATGATGTTCTCCATATAAAAGACTGCTTGAAAAGCGTTGTACGAGGAGTAACAAGCTGAACCTCATACGGATGTGAAGTATCAGCGCGACGTGTATTTCTAACATGCACCGCTCTGGGAGGAATTAAACGGGCCACATCCTCCGAATACTTTCCATGAAAATACTTGTAGAATAGGCTCAAGTCGCCAACTGTTCTTCGATGTTCCAGCGAATCAAGGCCGCAGGTCAGTTCCGGGTCTCCAATCAGGCGAACAGCTCTTCTCTGAATAGAATCCAACAAATGCAGTGTATGTTTGGGAGCGGAGCCCCAAACATGAGAGTAGTATTCCATAGTTGGTCGAATTTGAGCTTTGTAAAGAATTAACAGTTGTGGAGTGTAAAGCTTTCTGGTTCGAAATAATATTCCCAACTTTTGAGAAGCTCTCTTTGCTATGCCTGCGACATGTTCATGCCAGGTCATATTTGCTCCCAAATTAACGCCCAAAAAATTGAGGGACGATGTTAGAGGAATGGAGTGCCCCTCCATAACTATGTCGGGTTCAGCAACGTTAACTTTTTTAGAAAAAACTGCCGCCTGGGTTTTTGTAGCGTTAAATTCCACTTGGTTACTGTCACCTCAAGATAGAATTTCTTCTAGGTCTTTGTTAAGTTGAACAACTTCCCACTGTCTGCGGGCACTCGCCTGAGCAGCCGATGTATATGTCTTATTTGTCTTGTTTTATTTGTCTTATTTATCTTACTTCTCTTATTTACCGTATTTGTCTTATTTGCCGTATTTGTGGTATTTATCGTATTTGTCTTAATTGTATACGATAAGTACGGCAAATACGACAAATACGCCAAATAAGAGATATAAGACAAATACGACAAATAAATACGACAAATATGACACGTAAGACAAATGCGACAAATACGAAAAATAAGACAAATAAGGCAAGAAAGACAAATACGATAAATATGACAAACACGACACAGACGACAAATATGACAAATACGAGAAATATGACAAATACGACAAATATGGCAAATACGAAAAATATGACCAACAAAAACGAATAAGACAAATACGACAAGTACGAAAAAAAAACGACCAATGTGAAAAATACGAAATATATTTTGTCGTATTTGTCCTATTTGTCGTATTTATTTATCGTATTTGTCGTGTCGGTCTTACACAAATACGACAAATAAGGCAAACAAGAGAAACAAGACAAATACGACAAATAGGACACATGAGACTAGTCAGACAAACAAAACAAACGAGACAGACAAGATAAACAAGACAAACACGACAAGCAAGACAAACAACACAAACAAAACAAACACGACACACAAGACAAACCAGACAAACGAGATAAACAAGACAAATAGGACAAATACGACAAATCCACCAATAAGACAAATACGATAAGTACGACAAATAAATACGCAAAATACGACGACGTATTGGTCGTATTTGTTTTTTATTTGTCCTGTTTGTCGTATTTTTCGAATTTTTTTTATGCAAATGGCGATGCAAATTTTTTACAAATATAATTAGATTTAGGTTATCTGTTGAGATAAACATGTAAATGATTGATTTCTTCTTTCTTTCAGTTATAACTAAACAAGGTTAGACAAAACTGCAAAGTTAAGTAAATTCAGCATAGTAATTTTTAAAACATATTTAACAAACGTGAGTTAAAAAAAGAAAATATATTTGTTTTAAGGAAACAGTGTTCTGGAGGACTGTTTTTTGAGTTTACCTGGTTTGACAATTAATTCCTTAAATTACCATTTTTTTTTTTAAATCTATTAACTTCATCTGACGGCACTTGTACTGTTCCATACGGAACACTTATAAGATCACTTCGGTGTCTCTCTGTCCGATTTTCTCCGAAACTATTTGACATAAAATGTTGAAATTTGGTACTAATATAGGAATTGATGGCCTTATCAGAGCCGTGTAGTGTTGGAAGTTAAATATTGACTTAAGGGGTTAGTTTTGGGGGGTGAAATTGAAAGTGAAAAAAAATACAAGTCATCGAATAGAGCGTCAAATGAAAGCATGTAAAAACACGAGTTCAAAAAAATATATAATGTAATACGCACACTTTTATTTGTATTATTTTTAAAAAATCGCTGTCTTCCCACCTTATCTCGAAAAGTACTGATCAAAAAATTTTGAAAAAATTCTGGAATATTCTTCACAGGGTGTAGATTGAACGAAAATGATCATAAGTGCTTTAATAATTTATCTGGTATATAAAAAAAAACAAAAATTTTAAGGTCATCAGTTTTCAGTAAAGATCGGAAAAAAGCTTTGTGGAAAATTTAATGTGTGGTGTGTTTTGTGAAGTCATTGATCATTTTATACCGAAGTAACAAACATTTTCATTTTAAACGCAATCAACATACGGAACAATAAGTGCGCAAGTCCAACTTGCATTTGTTACTATTAGCATTGAAACATATTTTTCCATATTTTCCCTTTTTCAAGTTTCCCTTACTTTTCAGTTACTTCATCATTTATCATTTTTCCTAGTGTCCAGCCAGTGTTTGACGTCACAACTTTTTCCTGAATTTTGGTAATGAATGTGTCAATCTGTGCTGGTTTTGCTTTTTAACGCAAAAATATTTACTGAAGTATTACACTCATTATGGATCTTTTAAATATTCCTGTAAACAGATCCAAAGTATTTAATACTGGACCACTGGTGGTTCACTGGATAGACAAATATAGAACATCTCTATATTTCTCATTTGCAAAGAAGTTTTGTTGCTAAATTTCATTACTATTATTTAGGTCTAGCGTTTTTTTAAATCATCCACTCTATATATATTTTTTGGCAGTTCATGATTTTTTATTTTGATTAATACAATGAAATTATTTTGTGTATTAGAAACGAACATTTGGATGCGAATTCTATTTCGACTCTTTCGATACTTCAACCATTTCCTGTATAAATCTCGCCTTTACCGACCGGCCAGACGAGTTTTTTTTATTATGAATCGTATATCTACGACCGAGGTTCGAATATTCTAGAATTTGTTCTACTGTACCTAATCGAGTTGTAATAACGTTAATTTAGTAACTTCTTTGTGTTCGTGTGTGCTTAAGAACAACAGTGTTTTAACGAAAAATAGTGCTTTTAGTGTTTGTTAATAAAATGTGTGGGCCTTCACATGTACTTCATGTTAACACTGTGCTGCTAATGGCTTCATAAGGTTAGTTTTTTTTATTACAGATAGTAAATCACCAAAATTTGTTTTAGGTTATATAAGTTTATAAGCAATACTTATCACAATACATTTTAAAAAACATGTTTTGGGTACCATGGTCCTATTTCTAGTTAAGTTTTTTTACCGATAAGATATTACTTGTTCAACTTAACAAATATGACGTAATTTTCATTTTAAATATTCATTGTGTCTATTTGGTTCAAACAGGTATACGTTTTTAGTAAATAATAATAATTACTGTTATATTACCAACAGGTTTTTGGATTTTTTACTTGAAAATCTCGTTGATTTATAAAAATATTTTTAACCTAATATCATGTTACTTTAAGGAAGAAAATTTACAAGTGGTAACATTAATCGCAGATATAAAACAGCGGTGATAAATGGGACTTTTACCAAATTCTAACTCTTCAAATCGAAAAAGAATGTAGTGAACGGTGTTTTACGTGACCAACGGAATCATTCATTTTAAAATATTACACTTTTTTTAACACGCTATATATATATATATATATATATATATATATATATATATATATATATATATATATGTATATATATATAGCGTAAAATCTGTCAAAAGCAGCCACAAAAAAATGTAGGAATAGTGGCCCGTTTAAGACAGGTGGCCGTAACTCCCAGGTTTTGCGCCCTATAAATAAAATACATATATTTTTCTATTTTTAAAAATATATATAATAAAAGACTGTTTTTAGTCAATTTCCACTGGTTTATTTAAATTGCGATGACGCGTTTCCCTGTCGATGCAGCTTCTTCAGATCTACATTTTATACACTGTCAAGTTAGGTTTAATGTTCACAATTTTATATAATTTCTTAATTATAATATTACACCTAATTAAATTACATTGATAGTATTGGAAAACCCACACAGATTTGGAATTAGGAAAATATATTCAATAATGGTGAATTGCTTAAATCTACCTGGTCGTTGAGTAAAGTACCTGTAGTCCTTAATCGATTTATTTGCATTGTCTCTAAAAGGTTTAGTTTTAAACCTTTTTGTTGAGTGTGTAAAATTTTGAAATTTTGTTAAATGTGTGATTTTCTGTTAAAAGATGATTAGCATATGTTGAATTAGATTTTCTATGGATGAAACTTTTTTCGTGTTCTATAATTCTTTGTATAAATGTACATCCAGTTTGTCCTATGTATGTTTTAGGACATGACCTAGATGTTAATTGATAAACCCCTGATTTATTGTCTTTATTGATTTGTGGTTTGTAGTTTTTAGATATTTCCCTATAGTATTGTTAGTCTTGTAAGCTATGTTGATATTTTTTTGATTTAAAAATTTCCCCAGTTTTTTTCCGTTGGTTTGCCGAAATAGGTTAAGCATTTAAATGTGGTATTTCTGTCCTTAAAACTTGGGTATATTTCTGAGATGGCCTTGTTTCTAATTTTTTCTTTTTTTTCCTAACGATGTTATTGATTAAAGTAACCGAATAACCGTTGTTAACGGCTACTTGTTTTATGTAGTTTAATTCTTTAGTAAAATTTTCCTCTGATAAGGGGATATTAGTTAGTCTATGTATAAAACTGCGAGTTTTTGATGGTTAGGGTGGTGAGAACTATTGTGAATTGTGGTATCTGTATGACAAGGTTTGTGATATATTGCAAAATTCATATTTTTTCATGGTTTTACTGATTGTTAAGTCTAGGAAGTTGATTTTCCCTTCGACTTCTTCTTCCATTGTAAAACTGATATTTCTATGTAAAGAATTAATATACTGTAAAAAGTGAGTTAATTGTCTGTCCGTACCTGTAAAGCATACAATTATATCGTCTACGTATCGATACCAGTATAGACAATTATTACTAATGTTAATATGGTTGTTAAATATCATTGTTTCAATACTGTCCATGAAAAATTTCTGCAAGTAATGGACTTAATGGACTCCCCATAATTAACCCTTCTTTACTATTGTAGAATGTATTGTTAAATGAAAAGTAATTTTGTCTTAGGCAAGTTCTTAATAAATTAATTATTTCCATTTTTATAACTCCATTTACTTTGTTTTTGGTTAATAGGTTCTCTATTAAAATTATTGTTTCGTCTGGGGGAACACTTGGAAATACGTTTTTGACATCGAAAGAGACTAATTTAGAATTATTCACGAGTTCGTATGAGTTTTTGATACTATATTTAGGTTCAAATTTGGTATGATATTTGATTAAATCAATTAAAAAGGATGACGTCTTATATGCAAGTAGAAGCTACAGCCATCCAATATTTTTAAACATTTTCTTTATTTTACTAAATAGAGTTAGCATACACACAGATTAAAAAATTAACATGATTTAATGATATAAAAAAAAAATATTTTTGAATGTATAGTAATATATGCATAATATGGATTTTTTAAAAATATATACACGTTATTAAGCTTTTTTGAAGTATGTTTTAATTGTTATTTGTTTAAAATTTTTTAGCTTTGAATTCAAAACCTCAGATTCACATGAAAGTAACACTCGAGAAATATCTATAGCCATTTCACCACTATTATTACACAAAAAATAGTTTTGTATGTCTCTTAAATTTGCCTAAACTTCACTCAAACTAGACAAAGTAGATTTTGGAGCTTCACATTCGTTCACATCACTGTCTGAATCAGAGTTAAGCTTTTGGTCTGTATTGCGCAATTCTTCAACAATTTCCGAAATACTGAAGTTTGAACTTTCTGTAGGCACATCACTATCAATGGAAACAAATTCATCTAAGTTTACAGTGTTATCATGGACTTAAGGAAAGAGCTGAGCAAGGGGTATTTCGTCTTCTTCGTCCAGAAGATGCTATTTCTGGAACAATCTCGGAGAATCCGGCCTTGAAAAAACATTTTCTAATTGTAGTTGGAGAAAGATTTTTCCAAGCAGTCGTAATCCATATTAGTGCATTTGTTAAATTTATGCTTTTTATCAGATTTTTCAAAATCGCAATAACTGTCAACAAATGTAAGTAGCCTTTTGATCATACATTTTCTATATATCATCCTAAAATTTGGTCTAAAGCTTGACAATATGAGGTGGTATTTCGTAGCAAAAAAAAACAGCTTAACATTTTCTAGTGGCACTTTAGAATGGGAGCTAGCATTGTCCAGAAAAGCAGTACTTTTCTATTTTGTTTACTCATTTTATCAAATTTATGGAGCCATCTGGTCATAATTTCTGACGTCATCCAGGCCTTTTTGTTAGATTCTCATTCTAAGGGTAACTTGTCAACATGACAACCTTTAAAACAACGAGGATTTTAACTTTTCCCAATTATTAGCGGATTTTCTTTTTCTCCTTCTATATTTGCACACAGTAACGCTGCTTTGTTACCTTCTTTCCTGGACATTTATCGTTTTTTAAAGCAAATGTCTTATTCGGCATGGCTCGGTAATAAAGACCTGTTTCATCAGCATTGTATACATCTCGTGGAGAATAATCTTTTAAAATTAGCGGTAATGTAGCTTTCCAGGCCTCTACATCTTTTAAATTTACGTCTGTGGACTCACCAGAAACTGACTTAAAAGTAATATTGTGCCTTTTACAGAAACTCTCCAACCAAACATTTGATGCACCGAAATTTTCCACTTTCAAGCTGCTTGACGTTTCCAGTGCTTTTTGTTTGAGTAGTCGTCCAGATATTCGAACTGCTTTATTTCTGGCCTTGCAAAACCAATTGTAGACAACTTGATCCACTGCTAATCCTGCTGACTTGGGAAATTTTCGTTTTTGCTCCAAGTTAACACCCTCTTCACACATCTTTTTTAGTTCATTCTTATTTTTTAATATATCGAGATTTTGCGTTTTTCCAACCTCGAACTTTTCAGCCAGTTTTCGCGAACTTAACGCAAACTTTTCACTTTCAGTGATGATAATAATTTTGTTTTTCAGTGACACACGTTTTCGTTTCAGCGAAATTATTAAGAACGTGTTCACTACAAAGATAACTTAAAAATAATGGCATAAACAGAAAAAAAAAAATTTAAAACAGACAATTTTTATCAACAATAATGGATATTTCCTTGAATAAATTGTCCACTTACAGTAGTAGTAAAAGTAAAAAGTTGAAGGCCCATAAAAATAATTAGTATGTCATAAAACCCTTCGGCCCGATGGTTATTATCAGGTAAATTTCCAAGGAAGTATACCATAAAAATTCCAGTTTAACTGGCCGTGGCCGTTTAATACAAGTGGCCGTAATTAACAGGTTTTTGTATACTGGAATTTACATGCAGTAAGTTTCGGGAAGCTTAATACTACCCGTTACCACAGGCGGCCGCTTATGACAGGTGACCGTTAACACAGGTTTCACTATATGTATATATATATATATATATATATATATATATATATATATATATATATATAATTAATTCTCATCTCTAGTCTTAATATTTAAACGGTTTACAATTAAAATATTTATTTATTAATCGTGTACATGCTAACAAACATTTTGTAGACTAAAACAGTTATTGTTTATTAGAAATGTGCTTAGTTTTTAACCTAACAAAGTTATGCACAAACAAAAGTATGGAAACATTTTTGTTATAAAATAAAAATTCCACTAAGACGACTAAGATGTCAAAAATATTTAATATTTGGTGGGATATCCTTTTGAGTCAATCACTGCTTGACATCGAGTCAATAAGCCTAGCACAAAAACCGGGTGGTATTTTTTCCCATTCTTGTTTTAATGCGATCCAAAGTGCGTCCCGGTTTTTTATATTTCTTCTCCTAATTTGTTTATCCAGATAGTGCCAAAGATTCTCTATCGGGTTCAAATCAGGTGATTGTGAAGGCCAGCGCATTACCCGAATTCTTTGTTCAGAAAACGAGTTCTTAGCCAAGCGACATGTGTGTTTTGGGTCATTGTCTTGTTGAAAAATCCATGCCGTGGCAAATCTTCTTCATAAGGAATCAAATTATTTTCCAATATCTCAAGATATATTTGGGCATCCATTCTGCCATTTATTTTTGGCAATGGCCCCGTACCAGACCGTCGAAAACAACCCCACACCATGATATTTCCACCGCCATGTTTACAGTAAGTACAAGGTACTTTGGGTCATATCTTAGACCAACTGGTCTTCTTACATAACCAGTAGAATCACTTCCAAAGAGATTGAACTATTTTGAATTATTCCTTGGTCTAAAGGTTGACAATATGAGGTGGTATTTGGTGGCAAAAAAACCAGCTTAACATTTTCTAGTGGCACTTTAGAATGGGAGCTAGCATTGTCTAAGAAAAGCAGTGCTTTTCTATTTTGTTTCTTCATTTTATTATCAAATTTATGGAGCCATCTGGTCATAATTTCTTACGTCATCCAGGCCTTTTTGTTAGATTCTCATTCTAAGGGTAACTTGTCAACATGACAACCTTTAAAACAATGAGGATTTTTACTTTTCTCAATTATTAACGAATTTTTTCGTTTTTCTCCTTCTATATTTGCACACAGTAAAATAGTTAATCGCTGTTTTTTAAAGCAAATGTCTTATTCGGCATGTGTCGGTAATAAAGACCTGTTTCATCAGCATTGTATACATCTCGTGGAGAATAATCTTTTAAAATTAGCGGTAATGTAGTTTTCCAGGCCTCTACATCTTTCAAATTTATCTGCGGACTCACCAGAAACTGACTTAAAAGTAATATTGTGCCGTTTACAGAAACTTTCCAACCACCCATTTGATGCAGCGAAATATTCCATTTTCGAGCTGCTTGAAGCCTCCAGTGTTTTTTGTTTGAGTAGTGGTCTAGATATTGGATCTACTTTATTTCTGGCCTTGCAAAACCAATTGTAGATAACTTAATCCACTGCTAATCCTGCTGACTTGGAAAATTTTCGTTTTTGCTCCAAGTTAACACCCTTTTCAAACACCGTTTTTGGTTCACTCTTATTTTTTAATATATCGAGAATTTGCGTTTTTCCAACCTCGAACTTTTCAGCCAGTTTTCGCCAACTTAACGCAAACTTTTCACTTTCAGCGATGATAATAATTTTGTTTTTCAGTGACACACGTTTTCGTTTCAGCAAAATTATTAAGAACGTGTTCACCACAAAGACAACTTAAAAATAATGGCATAAACAGAAAAAAATTTAAAACAGACAATTTTATCAACAATAATGGATATTTCCTTGAATAAATTGTCCAATTACAGTAGTAGTAAAAGTAAAAAGTTGAAGGCCCATAAAAATAATTAGTATGTCATGAAACCTTTCGGCCCGGTGCTTATTATCAGGTAAATTTCCAAGGAAATATACCATAAAAATTCCAGTTTAACTGGCCGTGGCCGTTTTAATACAAGTGGCCGTAATTAACAGGTTTTTGTATACTGGAATTCACATGCAATAGGTTTCGGGAAGCTTAATGCTGTCCGTTACCACAGGCGGCCGCTTATGACAGGTGACCGTTAACACAGGTTTCACTATATATATATATATATATATATATATATATATATATATATATATATATATATATATATATATATATATATATAATTAATTCTCATCTCTAGTCTTAATATTTAAACGGTTTACAATTAAAATATTTATTTATTAATCGTGTACATGCTAACAAACATTTTGTAGACTAAAACAGTTATTGTTTATTAGAAATGTGCTTAGTTTTTTAACGTAACAAAAATTATGCACAAACAAAAGTATGTAAACATTTTTGTTATAAAATAAAAATTCCACTAAGACGACTAAGATGTCGAAAATATTTAATATTTGGTGGGATATCCTTTTGAGTCAATCACTGCTTGACATCGAGTCAATAAGCCTAGCACAAAAACGGGTGGTATTTTTTCCCATTCTTATTTTAATGCGATCCAAAGTTCGTCCCGGTTTTTTATATTTCTTCTCCTAATTTGTTTATCCAGACAGTGCCAAAGATTCTCTATCGGATTCAAATCAGGTGATTGTGAAGGCCAGCGCATTAACCGAATTCTTTGTTCGGAAAACCAGTTCTTAGCCAAGCGAGATGTGTGTTTTGGGTCATTGTCTTGTTAAAAAATCCATGACGTGGCAAATCTTCCTCATAAGGAATCAAATTATTTTCCAATATCTCAAGATATTTTTGAGCATCCATTCTGCCATTTATTTTTGGCAATGGCCCCGTACCAGACCGTCGAAAACAACCCCATACCATGATATTTCCATCGCCATGTTTGACAGCAGGTACAAGGTACTTTGGGTCATATCTTAGACCAACTGGTCTTCTTACATAACCAGTAGAATCACTTCCAAAGAGACTGAACCTACTTTCGTCACTAAAGATTACTTGAGACCACTGATTTTGAGTCCAGTCTTTATATTCGTTAGCAAATTTCAATCTCTCTTTTCTGTGACGCTTTGTAAAGAGTGGCTTTTTAACAGCACGCCTACCATGAAGATTTCTAGATAACAGACGACGCCTAATAGTCATGTCTGACACCAATACACCCTGATATTCCTGCCTTAGTTCTTTATTAATATCAACAGCAGTTTTGTTGAGATCGTTTTTTCGTTTTTCGAATTATAATTTTGTCTACTCTCTTACTTGTTTTTCGAGGTCTACCACTTTTAAATGCCGGATCAACAGTGCCCCTTCTCGAGAACTTAACAATTTTGCTGACAGTGCCCCTATGCATGTTTAAAGATTTTGCTATTTCAGTTTGCTTCTTTCCATTTTAAAGAGTTGATTGAGTGGTCCGTTACTTTGTGACAGTACATTTTAACAATAAAACTACTTAATTACTTTGTTAACTGTCACTAAATATATTTGTAAAGATTTTACAATTGCGTTTATCGCGATTTCGTAGTACAACTACATTGTCAAACGCTTGACTAAGACTAAAACAGATTTTTGGTATTTTATGTTTATATGATGAACAGATGTGGGTCTATTATATGTTAAAAAAGTTTGAACAAAAGAGAATTTGCTACGTCTAATTGACTATTCAGTAAATTTATATTATGGTCCTTTGAATGTCTGTAAATTTCTATAGATTCTAAGAAGTTGAGTTTTGACCCTTTAGGTGCCATATGGAGTATTTGTAAACAATCGATTTGGGAAAAGTATGGCCTGTTTCTAAGAAGTGTTTATCAAAGTGTGATTTTTCATTTTTTAGCCTATAAGAGGCATTGTGTTCTGCGAATCTCGTCTTGAAATTCCGTCCCGTTTGGCCTACGTAACAGCTATTGCACTCTTGACAATTAAGTTTATAAACTCCTGATTTATTGTATTTATTAGTTTTATCTTTGGCATTAAAAAATATATTGGATAATTTTTTGAGCGGGTTTTAAAGCTATTCTTGTTTTTTTTCGGTCGTGAGAACTTGGGATATTTTATCCGAGATGGGACCAAAATATGTCAGAGGTATGAATGTTTTCTTTTGTCGGTATTCTTTTACGGGGTAGATTAAGCTGAAAGTGATTTGTTTTCGTTTACGGTTTATTAGGGTATTAATTATTTTATCTTTGATTGTGTTAGCCGATACTTGTTGGAAATTCATGATAAAATTATATAAAAACAACACTATGTTTTAATTTCCAATATATTTAAAGTCACTTGACAATTGTTTCACCATACAATGGCTTCTTCAGAAGTAAATATTTACTTCTGAAGAAGCCATTGTATGGTGAAACAATTGTCAAGTGACTTTAAATATATTGGAAATTAAAACATAGTGTTGTTTTTATATAATTTAATTATTTTAGGTTGGAAGCCGTTATTGAGTGCTATATTTTTGATTGTGTCCAGTTCTTTTTTTAAATTATTTTTACTAAGAGGGATATTGAAGGCTCTATGGATCATAGATCTATAGGCTGCCAGTTTATGGGAGTTAGGGTGTATTGAGTCAGCTGGGATGGTCACATCTGAAAAGGTTGGTTTGCAGAAGATATCGAATTCTAGTCTATTTCTCTTTTTCAAAATTGTAATATCTAAGAAATTTATTTTATTATCGGTTTCCTTTTCAAGTGTGAATTTTATGTTGGGGTGTAAATTATTTAGCTGATTTAAAGTGGAATTTAGTTCAGTATCATTTCCAAGGAAACATACTAAGATGTCGTCCACATATCTAAACCAAAAGAGAATATTTTTCGCGTGTTGAGTTTTTAGAAAACTGTTTTCCAATTCTGACATGAAGATTTCGGCTAGCAAAGGACTAAGTGGAGACCCCATGGCAAGTCCATCTCTTTGTTTGAAAAATTGATTATTGAACTGAAAATAATTTCCGGATATACAAAATTTTTTAATGCCAAAGATAAAACTAATAAATACAATAAATCAGGAGTTTATAAACTTAATTGTCAAGAGTGCAATAGCTGTTACGTAGGCCAAACGGGACGGAATTTCAAGATAAGATTCGCAGAACACAATGCCTCTTATAGGCTAAAAAATGAAAAATCACACTTTGCTAAACACTTCTTAGAAACAGGCCATACTTTTCCCAATATCGATTGTTTACAAGTACTCCATATGGCACCTAAAGGGTCAAAACTCAACTTCTTAGAATCTATAGAAATTTACAGATATTCAAAGGACCATAATATAAATTTACTGAATAGTTAATTAGACGTAGCAAATTCTCTTTTGTTCAAACTTGTTTAACATATAATAAACCCACATCTGTTCATCATATAAAACATAAAATACCAAAAATCTGTTTTAGTCTTAGTTAAGCGTTTGACAATGTAGTTGTACTACGAAATCGCGATAACGCAATTGTAAAATCTTTACAAATATATTTAGTAACAGTTAACAAAGTAATTAAGTAGTTTTATTGTCTTTCCATTTTGATACAGAGAAATAATTTTATGTTTCAGACCTGAACTGTAATATTTGCACTTTAGCATTTTGGCAAAAACCGCACTCTTAAAGAATGCTACTAAATTACTTCGTATCAACAATAACGTACTCTTAAAGCAGAATGATAAAATTATTTCAACGCTTTCGACAAGGATAAAACGCGTTTTTTAAAAACCTTATCTGTCAGAGAAGGTACACAAAGTTTTTATAGTCAATAATAAAATTCTAAAAAGAAATTGTCAACAACACAAGACTAGTTTTTTTATTCCTAAAAGGTAATTTTTGTTCGCTACTGTCTATATATATATATATATATATATATATATATATATACAATATATATATATATATATATATATATATATATATATATATATTTTATATATATATATATATATATATATATATATATATATATATATATATATATATATATATATATATATATATATATATATATATATATATATATATAAGGTGTCTGAAGAAGCCAGCAGGATGATCGTCGAAATGTCAGCATTACTTTTCCAATCGATACCTGAGAAATCCAGAAGGATTACACCTATAATATGAAATCTTGCTTTAATTGACATTAATATTCCTTTTGTATTATTTTGCACAATCAGAAGGGTCAGCTTAACTATCGATATGGAAGGTAATTGTGATTAAAAGTGCAGTCAGTTGTGAAAAATCTTGGAAAATTTAAGATTAATGGAAACTTTACCCTGCCATTGTTAGGAAAATATTAACCTTATACGCTTAAATAAAGATGTAAAACTAAATGGACGCCAAAAAGTATATTTTTATTTAAAAAACATGTTAGATATGCAGTTAAAGAAACAAAAAGGCTAGAGTACTATTTATTTCAAATTTTATATACAAGAGAATATTAAACGATAAATGATAAATAAAACTTTACTAAACTAGAATAATTTTGATTCAAAATACCAAAATAAACTAATAAGAAACTCCATTCTTTGGTTGCCATTTCTTTTTTATGTTAATTTTACGAGCATTACGAAATAGTATCATTCACGCTGCTATTACTATTATTACTATCCAAGCAACCATTACTATTAGTAGTGTACAATAAATTGTTGGCGGTACGTTCCTCACTATCCATAGGATGGCATTGTTGCTGCAGAGAAATCTGTGAACTTATAAAACTGTGAAGGTGGAAACATGGCCCATCTGTGCATACCTGACATAGTGTTGATTGAAAGGACCCCATAAGTTTCCTTAAACAAAAGAAATGTTAAAGTTGGTTATCTGGTATCTCCTACACAAATACAACTTCGCAAATACATTTCCTAATTTAAATCAAAACGAACGAGCGAAAAAAACTCTTTTGCCAAAAGAGTTTTTATTTTAATCCAACTCTAAAAACTACTCCTAAGTACAGGATGCGCCACCAAAATCCGGACGAATCAACCAACTATCTAAGGGCATGTTTTTTAATGAAAACTGAAGTTAGAATAAAAATCGTTTCAAATGGCACTTAGGGCATCTATTCTAATAACAATCATTCAATGCATCCCACAATAGTTTGAAGAACGGCCTCGATTCTCGGTTTGAAGCGCCGGCACGCCCTCTGTTCATATAGGCCACTGCTACCTCAATAGCGATCATTAGTGATGTCACATTGGGATGCCGCTCCATACGTGGTAGTCCAAGGAATTCAAATCTGGATGCCAGCACAACTTGGACCAAAACATGCCAATGTTATCTGAGAGCCAGTTCTAGATTAAATGGTGTAAGTCTGTGTATCGTTCTGCTGGAAAACATATGGTCTTCCCCCTCGCAATATCTTCTATCCACGCCTTCACTATTTCGTTCAGAACTTCTTCTTTTTGGAAGAAATGGGGTGGTATAACATCATTCCTGCTGGACACAACACTTAGTACGTGGACACTGGCCAGAAATTTTGTTCTAGTAACAACGGGTATATCCTCGGGATCGTGAACTACCCTGTAAGTCCCAAAAAATAGTTGTCCTCACTTTTTTTGCCCATAAAACTCTTTTCGTTTCTTTCATCCTTGCCAACCCACTGTTTTGACTGCCATTTTGTCTCCGAAGTATAATAGTATACCCACATTTCACCTACAATCACAAAACGACGCCAGAAGACTTTGGATTAAGCTGCAACTTTTCTAAACACGATTTTGAAATATCCTTCCTCGTGTGTCTTGAGTCTGGAGTCAACAAATGCGGTACCATCGCTCACTCGACTTTTTCATTTTTAGAACTTCATGCAGGATATTATATTCATATGAGATTCTTACCATCCTACCTCAATCGGGCGTTCCGTCCTGAATCTGCAGTGCTAGTTCAACCACGTTTAAATTCATTTATCCAGTAAAAAAAATGAGCTTCGTTCAGTTCAGTTTTCTATCTGGGAACAATAAACTTTTTTAGATAAAAATGTTTAGTCACTTACAATAGCTTCCAGCTTTATCTGTTTAAAACTTTGAACACAGCCGTTACAAAAATCACGCTTAGTAACAGTCATTGCGCTTAACAAAATTCTGCTCCATTTCGTAGAAATTTACCAGACTTATTAATCTACCCCCGTACAGTTCTTGTATAAGGGAAGTAACAATATAGACCACACCGTGAGCAATTTTTATACGATATATGTTAACTACAGACCAAGCTTGTGTTACTTATTATTAAAATATGCAGAACTAGCCGTGCTCGCGGCTCCACTCGCGGGGGTTGATTCACTATTATCGCCACTGCTTATTCCTTATGTTACCTATGTACGAATTAAAAAAAAAAACGTCAATCGGATAAGTAGTTCTCGAATGATAAGCGTAGTAACGGAGTGTGAGCAAGCGATCATGTCTTCGGTTAATTTTTGTATCAACATTTTTTTGTCGGAGCAAAGTCTGATGTGTCCCGTTGCTTCATGTTTCAAAGAACTGATAAGCAGATTGCAGCGAGCCAGTCCCTTTGTTGTGACTTCTTCAGAGAGTATGTAGGAATGGTATCGAAAGCTCTCTTCGACAATTCTATGCATTGTCGGCTCGCTCACACTTATAACACAGCCCCACAAAAAAAAAGTGGGGTATACTTTTGATGCGATATATCAGATCCGTAGTATTTTTGCCCGCTGATCGCGAATTTGACGTCAGAATATCGCCATCACATCTCAATTTTTTTCTAACCTCAAAAAATAGGTAAAACTTAGTAAAAATTAAAAAAAATATACTCCTAAAAAATTGATTCAAGCTTTTTCATGAATCCAAAGATGTATTAATATGTATTCGGACACGCTAAGCTAATATTCATCGGTTGGATTAAGCCATACAGTTCTGTTTTCTTTCTAACCTCAATAAATCAGACAGATATAGTGCTTCTCGAATGCAAAAAACGAATTCAAATTAAAATTCAACCGATTCTTACCAAATTTGGTACACGGAGGTTTTTTGGGTTGCTGATCATGAATCTGAGGTCGGATTTGCAAAATTCAAAATGGCGGATCCAAGATGGCGGACAAAATTTTTGAAAACCAACCGATTCCTACCAAATTTGGTATACAGTTGGGGAATCCTCAAACCTGATACTCTTAAACCCTAAACCCTGAAACCTTAGACTCCCACATCCTGTAACCTCAAAAAATAGGCCTCAATAACCCTGTAACTTTAAAAATGAGACCCAATAAACTCAAAACCAGGACTTTTAAACCATATACTCTCAAATAGTAGACCCTTAAGCCCTAGAATTGCGAAGGTTAGACCTGCGCCTAACTTTCCTTTTTTTGGCTGTATCTTGTTCTTTTTTCCGCGAATGACCTATTCAAAGGCTTTCTGCCCAAACGCTTTTGAGGACTTGTTTCTCTTTTTAGCGACCAGCAATAGTCCGCTAGTATATGGTCATCCCATCGTCCTTGATACCGATTTTCTATGATTTTCAGATCTTGGTGAAAACGTTCCCCTTGCTCCTCACTGTAGTCACCAAGATTATCTGGGAAATCATCGTTGTGGGAGTCCAGGAAATGTAATTTTAGATTCATTAAACAACCTAATGTTTGAAAATTTTTTACCATTTTCTCGACTATTTCTTTGTACTTAGGACTTTTATTATTTCCCAAAAAGTTTGTTGCGACTTCTTTAAAACTAAGCCAAGCAGCTTTTCCAACTTTATTCATTTTAGTAAGAAATAATGAATCTTGAAACAATTTTCTTATTTGTGGCCCGTCAAATACGCCTGCCTTAATTTTAGCTTCAGAAAATTTCGGAAATTTTTTTATGCAAATATTTGAAACATGGGCCGTTTGTATCTAATGCTCTCGTGAATTGCTTCATAAGTCCAAGCTTAATGTGAAGCGGGGGAATAAGAACTTTGCCTGGATCTACCAATGGTGGAAACAATACATTATTTTCACCAGGAGTGAACGATTCTCTTGTTGGCCAAATTTTTTTCTTATAATGACGTTCCCTGTCTCTGCTATTCCACAGACATTTATAACAGGGATAAAGTGTAAACCCTGACTGTTGGCCAAGCAATATTGTTACAATTTTCAGGTCTCCACAAATTTTCCAGTTATGATCAGCATATTTTATTTTTATCAAAAGCTGTTTCATTTTTTCATATTGCTCTTCCATAACTGTGGAATGAGCAATCGGAATGGGAGCGTAAACGTTGGTATTATGCAGCAAAACTGCCTTAATGCTTCGTTTAGAAGAATCAATGAACAGTCTCCATTCTTCAGGATCGTATGAGTTATTTTGAAATTCATCCATTAGACCTTTTACATCGGTACAATATGAAAGTGACAATTCCTCGTCCATTGTGAAATATTTTCGAAATTCTTCATCTCTGTTTCTATAATAAGAAATCGTAGCTTCTGGCTTAAGTAAATGTCTTTTCTTTAAAAAGGAAGCAAGATGCTCTGAACCATCTTTGGATAAGCCTAAATCTCTGACTAGATCACTAAGTTCTGATTGTGATACGAGTATTGGTTCTGGTTTACGGTTGTATGGTAGAAATTCTTTATCTGTGTCACTAGTATATGATAGGTTGTCACTAGAACATTCATTAGTAACAGTGTTTGAATCTTTTTCGACAGTCTCAATGTTTTCGGCATGAACTGATAAGGTGAAATCATCATAACATCAGCTTCAAGTGGTTCAGGAGGCGGAATTAGTTTAGTTGGTCTTGTTACTGTCGAAACATCGTTATAAGTAATAGTGCTTTTATTTTTTCGATTATGCCTAGATACAACATTCATACAAAAGTAGCAATCATTTTCACTGTATGGTCTATTCCATATTGCTGGTCTGGAATATTTAATCGCCTTCTTATTGATGTACAACATTATTTTGCAAGAACTGCAAATGATGTGGGGAACCCAATCTGTATCCTGGTGCTGTATTTCAATGTTAAAACAATCCTTATATAAGGTTTTAATCTTATCCGTTATTGGTGACCCCATTTGACTCAATACGTGTTGACAGCAAATATAATAAAATGAATCACTGTTTTTATCGCACTTATGAAAAGTCCTTGTACCGTGAGACCGTTTTCTTGTAGCATTATACTCTACATGAGCCAAGTCACCCACACATGAAGAGCTACGGTCGCTGGATGACGACGGCTGCGGGCCCGCTTTCCCACCCTGGCCAACCGCCGATACTGGGTTTCCGAGTTCCTGCATCGTAATTCTCTTTCTTCTACCTGCCATGACGGCATCTAAGCCGTTATCCAGGGACTCTGCCGGCTAGTGAAGTAACACCGTTCCCCACCGTCACCACGTGGAGGTGCCCTGGATGCAGGTAGAAGAATAAAAATCGACCGATGAATTTTCTCGGCGTTCAAAATGGCGCGAAAATATCTGCCATCTTGAATTTTGCAAATCCAACCTCAGATTCGTGATCAGCGACCCAAAAAATCCCCGTGTACCAAAATTGGTAAGGATCGGTTGAATTTTAATTTGAATTCGTTTTTGCATTCGAGAAGCACTATATCTGTCTGATTTATTGAGGTTAGAAAGAAAAACAGAACTGTATGGCTCAATCCAACCGATGAATATTAGCTTAGCGTGTCCGAATACATATTAATACATCTTTGGATTCATGAAAAAGCTTGAATCAATTTTTTAGGAGTATATTTTTCTTAATTTTTACTAATTTTTACCTATTTTTTGAGGTTAAAAAAAAATTGAGATGTGATGGCGATATTCTGACGTCAGATTCGTGATCAGCGGGCAAAAATACTACGGATCTGATATATCGCATCAAAAGTATACCCCACTTTTTTTTTTGTGGGGCTGTGTAATCGATGCCAATTTTGGTAACGATTGCCTTGGGTCCTTTTGATGACTTCAGGGGTCCTCATGGTACATTTTTTCAAGCGGTGCTTCCTCGCCGAACGAACTGGATGCTTCGTTGGACTGTTCTTGAGCCGTGTACTTGGCTAAAACGTTATAAATAGTTGATTCGAAGATTGAGAGTGGCACTGTTTACTTCGGTCAGTTTGCTCCTCGGACACCAACGACGATCTCTGGCAGAAGCATAAAAATGCCGGGAGATTTTGATTGAAATTTATCCGGATTTTGGTGACGCACCCTGTATGCCTCTATTTATGTGGTTAAAATGAACACGCGTCCTATTATCAGTACAGAAATCTTATTCATAACATCTTACTTAATTTAACCCTGTAATAATTAACCCAATTTAGTACTCGTACAACTTCATACTCCATTATGTGTCTCTGTCATTATCTTCTCTATTCCATTAAAAAGAAATACAACGAAGACATAATTCTAAACGCAAACTTTTACGTGTTTTATTTGTATTCTCCTAAGCTTTGTCCTAATGACCCTAAAGAGGGAGCAAATAAGCTTTTTAAAAGGAGTATTTAATGCTCTGTTAACATGAAAAAATCATATCAGGAAATAGATGTTCACTCAATTATCTGATAATAGAAAATAATGCTCCCCGTTTTGTTAAGCGGGATAAAAACTTGTTTATTATAGAGATGGGTTTGATAAGAATTATTTTTTAATAAGTGTGTCACTATGAATAGACGTAAGTAGGAATAAACATGTCATTGCGAAGAATAATTAAAAAAAAGGTTATAAAGAACTTAGCAGAAGTAATTAGCAATTATTAGTAGAGATGCAACCGGTAGTATTTTTTAAGATTCGGCAAAATTGGATACCCGGCTACACAGCATCCGCGAGTTCGGGTATCCGGCCGGGTAGGATCCGGCAATATTATATTAAGCTTTTATGGTTTATTAACATTTTTCTGCCAACATGGCCAACTTTAACTATTTTTTTATAATATGGCAATGTTGTTAAGGCGCGATAAATTAGCGCTTAGACAATTGTGCACCTGGTTGCTTTGTGCGAAACCCAGTATTTAGTGGTAATACGATGATGCCCGAACGAAATAAAAATCTTATTCCGATAGAAGGTATTTTTAACCATTGTTGGGTTTTAAAAACTGAGCAAAATCTGGAACTACTTTTTTACTTGATGAGGAAGGTGAATCAAGAGCAGTATGTGGGTTGTGTAGGTTATGAAGGTTGCAAAAACGGACTAAAATTTACATTTTTTTGCGGTTACTACTTACTACTGCGTATAATAAAATATCTGTCGGATATGGTACTTCAAGAAGAAGAAGCTTCAAAAATAAATATGACGTTTATTTTTTTACCTGTAATGTTGATCTAAGTGGGCCTTCTCGATCCTTTTATCTTTAGCCCTACGATTTTGAAACCAAATCTTAATCTGTGTCTCAGAAAGTCTTAGTTCGTCTGCTAATTCGCACCGCCTTCCTCTACTAATATATTCTGATCTTTGGTATTCTATCTCCAAGCGTAGTGTTTGCTCGGAACTGAAAGTCGTTCGTTGGCGACGGGGTCGGCCTTCTTTGCGTCTCCGTCTGGCTACTGAAAAAAGATCAAATAACCTTAATATTTGGAAATAACTAAAAATAATTTAGAAAATGATAAAGTAATTTTTGTAGTATTTTCCTCGTAAAAAAATATATTTATAAGGGAAGTACTGGTTAAATCAGTTTAACCAATTTTTTAAGTTTAAGGTTTGTTATACGATATTTTATTTATCAGATTCTTTAGAGATGTTGACTTTTGTCTTTAACCGCTGTTAATATATATTGCCATACTTTATAGATAAAAAAATTGGCAAAATGATTTACACAGTACTTTTCTTGCAAAAAGGCAGTTTTAAAATAACTAGCGAATTCGACTTTTTCAAATAAAGGGAAAGTAAATTTCTTCTTCTTCTTTTTCTTCTTCTTTATATTAGGCCTTCCTACCTGTTTTTCTTTAATGTATCGTCGCTACAGGTCGTCATTTCATCTTTTTCGTGGGCGTCCTATACTCTTTCGGGCCACCGGTGATTTATCTCGACCTATTTTCACTAATCGTCGTTCGGACATTCTAATTATGTGTTGGTTCCATTCTTGTTTTCTGTTTCTTATCCACCTGTTAATGTCCTCTACTTCACATATGTGCTTTATGTTGTCATTTGTCTCTCTATCCCCTAGTGTTCTTCCTGCAATTCTTCTTAATGTGTTCATTTCACTTGTTTGTAAGTAAAGGGTGTTTTTATAGAGGTATAAAACTTTAAATGGGCAACACTTTTTTAACTGGCGGCCATTTTGTCAGCTGTCAAGTGATTTATGTTTAGTTTGGTTTGGCATTTCAACATGAATAGACTGACGCCTGAACAACGCTTCCAAATTGTGCAAATTTATTTTGAAAATCATGGTTCTGTTCGAAATACGTATCACGCATTACGTCCATTTTACGGACAACATAATCGTCCATCAGAGCAATTAATTCGATTAACTATGGAACGTTTTCGCACCACGTTTACTCTAAATGATAATACGCATCCACAGAGACGTCGTACAGTGCGTACAGAAGAAGTCATTGCTGCTGTAGAGCGTAGCGTAGAGGAAGACCCGAATCAGTCTATCCGCCATCGTGCACAGGAATTGGATATGTGTCCATCCACTTTATGGAAGATTTTGCGGAAAGATCTTGGTTTGCGTGCTTACAAAATCCAACTCGTGCAACAATTGAAGCCACACGATCACCTAGCAAGGCGTAGATTCGGTGAATGGGCCCAAAACAAGATTGCCGTTGATCCCGATTTTCATAAGCGAATTTTGTTTAGCGATGAAGCTCACTTTTGTCTGAATGGATACGCCAATAAACAAAACTGCCGTATTTGGAGTGATGATAATCCGCAAGTGTATGTTGAGACACCGTTACATCCAGAAAAACTGACTGTTTGGTGTGCTTTATGGCTGGTGGAATCATTGGTCCGTACTTCTTTAAAAACTATGCTGGTTAGAACGTTACAGTCAATGGTGACCGCTATAGAGCCATGATTACTGACTTTTTCGTTCATCAATTGAACAACCATGATGTGCAGGAGCTGTGATTTCAACAAGACGGCGCAACATGTCACACAGCTCGTGCCACAATTGATTTATTGAAGGAAACGTTTGAATTGGCCTCCAAGATCGTGCGATTTAACGCCGCTAGACTATTTTCTGTGGGGATATGTGAAGTCGCTAGTCTACGCCGATAAGCCCGAAACGATTGACCACTTGGAGGACAACATTCGCCGCGTTATTGCCGATATACGGCCACAAATGTTGGAAAAAGTCATCGAAAATTGGACTTCCAGATTAGACTACGTCCAAGCCAGCCGTGGCGGTCATATGCCAGAAGTCATATTTAAATTATAATGCCAGAAGATTATCTTTCGAATAAAGTAATTCCATTTCAAAGTTCTATACCTCTATAAAAAACACCCTATATTTCTGAGTTTTGCGTGTTTCTGGTCTTGTCTCTGCTATGGAGGTCATAACTGGTCGAACTACAGATTTATATATACGAGATGTTACTTCTGTTCTCAAGTACAGTAGAACCCCGATTAACTGAGTCGCGATTATCCGAATTCCGGATTAACCGAGCCAATCTAAGAACGTGATTATCCGAGGTACGCGCGTCTGCATCTGCGTATTAACCGTGCTTCTAAAATATGTATGTACATACTTAAAATCGTCGGGGCCTTCGGGGAATCCCCCTGGCCCGTGTGAGGGGTTCCCCTATTTATGTTTTTGGACTCTTTCAGCATGTAAATTTGCGTGAATGCAGTGCGTTATAGCATTTACTACGGAGAAGTACGAGTATACTCACATAATTTATTTGGTTGGAGTTCTGGTAGTTAAGTGTAATTAATACGAACTGCTTTGTTTGAATTTTTGTTTGTCGTATTATAATGGAGCAAAACAAGCGTAAAAGAATCGTCGTTCCTATTGAAGAAAAATTAAAAGCCATCAGAAGAATTGAAGCAGGAGAGACAAATAAAGTTTTTGTACGAGATTATGGAGTAGGTGAGGTAACAGTTGGAGATTGGAAAAGAAACCGCACAAAAATAGAAGAGTGGTGTATAAATCAAGCCTCCTCGTCCTCGGGAAGAAAATCAATGAAAACCGGCGACTATGAAAAGGTTAACCAAGCGTTATTCATGTGGTTTAACCAACAGAGATCCAAAGGTGTGCCTCTGTCAGGTCCAATTTTACAACAGAAAGCAATTATCTGAAGGTGTAATTAAATATTCTATAACGTACACGGCTTTTTTTTACGCCAATATCATCAATAATAGCATGCTGCAAGGAAAAGTGCCTAACGAATGGAAAATTTTCAAAATTGTGCCAATTCAAAAAATAAAATATACTATAAAACCTGAAGAGATGCGGCCAATAAATACGCTTCCAAGTTACGAAAAAATCCTTGAAACAGTGATAAAAAATCAGTTACTGCAATATTTGAATTATAACAATATTATTATTCCAGAGCAATCGGGTTTTAGAAGCAAACACTCATGTGAAACTGCAATTAATTATGTTATAAGTGAATGGCGTGAAGATTTGATAAATAAAAAATACATTGTATCAACTTTCATAGATTTAAAAAGAGCATTTGAAACTATAGACAGAAAATTATTGCTTCTGAAACTACACAAAATTGGAGTGCGTGATATAGAATTAAAATGGTTTGAAGATTATCTATCGAATAGAAAGCAACAAACAAAAATTAGAAACACGACATCATCAGCGATACCAGTGAATATTGGTCTACCGCAAGGCTCTGTCCTTGCGCCGGTACTGTTTCTCATATACATAAATGACATTAAAGACGGTTTAAAGTACGGGGATGTTAGACTATTTGCAGATGATACACTGATTGCAATTAGTGATGTTAGTTTGGATGTGGCTATTAATAAAATGCAGTCTGATATGAATATTCTTTACAAGTGGATGTGTATAAATATGTTAAAACTAAATACAGATAAAACTAAATATATGATAATATCGCACAATAACTATAATAATAATCATAAATTATATATAAATAATCGTGAAATAGAAAAAGTAAACGAAATTAAATACTTGGGTATAATGATAGATTGCAAACTTAAATTTAATGCACGCTTTCAATATTTAGTGAATAAAATAAACCAAAAACTTTATCTCATGTATAGAACTTGTCACATCATAAGTGAATACCATAAAATATTAATATATAGAAGCATAATTGGGTCACATTTTATTTATTGTCCTTCGGTATTATTTCTTGCTAAGGATACACAAAATAGAACTACTGCAAAAACTTCAAAACAAGGCAATGAGATTTATATTGCGGAAGCCTAGAGATACGCACATAAAAGATATGTTAAATCGATTAAATCGGCTGAGTGTAAAACAGAGCTTATTTTATTACGCAATGAAATTCATCTATAATATAAAGATAGAAAATTGTCCCACATATTTGACCGAGAAAATTAGATGCGTCAATCAGATACACAACGACAACACCAGAGGACGAAATGACTTCCGAGTAGTTGGAATTACAAATGATCTGATCGAGCAAATCTTTATTATAAAGGACTTACACATTTTAATGACCTACCAAATAATATTAAAAAATTGTGAAACCATAAATAAGTTTAAGCAACTATTATATCGACATTGTAAGAATATGTCTATCCGATAGTTAAATTAGGTTCTAATGAACCGTAAATAAATAAATAAATAAATAAATCAAATAAATAAATAATGAATAGTAGGCAATTCCCAGAGATAGATCAGTTTACCGCCAGTTCTGGATGGCTTGACCGCTGGAAAAAAACGGTACGGTGTACGACAACTGACTGTATGTGGTAAAAAACTTTCTGCTGATGTGTCATTAATTGAGAAGTTTAAGCAGAACTTTAAAAAGCAAATCGAAGATTGTGGATACACATGTGATCAAATTTACAACTGTGACGAAAACTGGTCTGAATTATAAAATGCTTCCATCAAAAACATTGGCATCTCGACAGGAAAAATCAGCTCCTGGGCACAAACGAAGTAAGGAAAGATTAACTATAATGGTATGTTCCAATGCATCTGGCAAGCACAAAATCCCACTGATGGTGATTGGCAAGTCTGCACGTCCAAGAGCTTTAAAAGACATCTCACCCAAAGCTCTACCAGTCTATTACAAAAGTCAGAAGAGCGCATGGATGGATGCGACCTTATTTACTAACTGGTTTGAAGAAGAGTTCGTGCCATCTGTAACTAAATTTTTGAACAGAAACCGTCTTCTTATTAAAGCAATTTTGTTAATGGATAATGCCCCCCTCTCACCTTGGAGAAGGACTTCATGTGGGCGAAATTGTTGTAAAATTTTTTCCTCCAAATGTAACCAGCATAATGCAACCAATGGATCAAGGCATCCTCGAAAACATTAATATAATTAATTATTAATTATAGGCGTTTATATCTTGAACATCTGTTAGAATACACAGAAAAGGAGGATATTATCAATGGGATGAGAAAGGTTACACCGAAAAATGTTATTTGCTGGGAAGTCAAGCTTGGGATTCTCTGCGTACTACTACGATTCAAAAATCTTGGTCAAAAGTTATTGATTTTGAGGACTATAATGACAGTGAAGATGATACTCCATTAAATGAATTAGCTTTGAAATTGAGAAGCCATGGAGAAATGTCCGGTTCAAATTTTGACAGCGAGATAGAAGAAAAAAGTTTATTTAAATTAATGCAAAAATTAAAAGGTTGCGAAAATGTGACAGGAGAAGATGTTATTGAATGGATTACAGCAGATGATTTAGAAGAAGAAATGAGTATTGAAGAAATAACGAATGCCTTTCAGGAAACCGAAAAATCAGATAACGATGTCGATGACGAAGCGACGGTGGATGAACAGTCTCCCACTAAGATCTCTCATCAAGAAGGTTTTGCTTCTTTGGAAAAAGCTTTGAGGTATATCGAACAACAACCAGAGGCAACCCCAGCGGATTTGCTTCTTCTTAATAGATGGAGAAACATTGCAGCGAAAAAAAGAAGATGCAATATGAAACATAAGCGCATAGATACCTATTTCACTGTTTTATAATGTATGTACCTATTTATATGTTTAAAAACGTTAATTTAAATTATTGATGCTTATTTTTTGAATGAATAAAAAACAAATCCGGATTATCCGAGTTTTCAGTTATCCGAGGAGAGTGCCCCCCACGTTACCTCGGATAACCGGGGTTCTACTGTATTTATTTTTCCAAATAGTGTCATTCAAGCATCCTGCTATTCTATTGGCTTTTACTATTTGTTCTTTTATTTCTCCTTCTATGTTGGTGTTACATGATGCTATAAGTAGTTTTTTTGTTAAAATGTACTGTCACAAAGTAACGGACCAATCAATCAACTCTTTAAAATTGTTTTTTATTTTTTTAATAAAAATACTGCTATAAAAACTCATATAATGTATTGACCCCTACCCTTTTCATCCCCTAGGACTGACGCGATATCGTTCAAAAACTATAAGCTTCATCTCCTCATTGTGTAATATCTGTGCACCAAGTTTGAAATTGATATTTGATTTCATTTGAGAGTTATCGTGTCAGCAAACCGACGCAAATGAGTGACTATGTTTTTCGTGATGTAGGAACTCTAACACGTAAAAAAAACAAAAATCAAGAAGTGTAATTTTTTCACGAATATTTCCTTCAGCAGGGAAAGTAAAAATCATTGCCTACAACATTTACTAAATAACCATAAGCTTTATTGTTTGGCGAATTTTCCTTATAACAATAGTCGAAGTATTTGTTCAAGTCCCGGTTATAACTTTCCGCCTACTTAGCCATGGACAATGGACGGATTATTGTCAGAGATTTTCACACCTCTCTTGCGACAATTTCCCAACAGTTTATATTTCCCAGAGTCGAATATTTGGTATTTATTATAATCTTTTTGCTATGTTGTCGAGTCATCAGTACATAATTTTGACTCTTAAATATGTACGTGGTATTTGCGTAGATTACTAAAGGACATGAACAATCTAAAATAGGCAAAAATTCCTTACTACCGACATTAAGATTGGAAAAAAGAACTATAACATAATGTATTCAAAACTGCTCCTTTTCTCTCGTCTGAAAGGGACATCGACTAATTTTATTGAAAATTTGACAATTAATAAGGAAAAAAGTCAAAAAATTCTAGTAATATCCTACAGGATTTGTTCCCTTTTCTCCAAAAGCACTATAACTTATAGAATTTAGCTTTCAAAGTAACCATTCCTTACCTACTTATTTCCTTATATTATTCACTTAAAATATGTTCAATGACCTAAAAATCAAGAAAAATACTAAATACTATTGAAAGTGACGGCACTAGCTCTGCGGTATCGTTTCTGCATACTTATTTGTTTAAGTATATTTGGCTTGACTACATGTTCCACAGAACGATAAATGGAGAAAAAATACCAGAGGAATGGTCAAAAGCTTATATAGTATCCATATTTAAAAAGGGAGACCGCAGAAAATGCACAAACTATAGAGGCTAAGCATAATATCGAGTATGGAACGTTTGTATGGAAAAATTATTAAAAATATCATGGAGGAAAATATAAAAGGAAACATTGGAGAAGACCAAGCAGGCTTTACGGCCGGAAAATCATGTATAGACCACATATACACTATAAAACAAACAATGGAAAAAAAAACTGGCAAAGAATAGAGAAGTTCATCTAGCCTTCATAGACATAACAAAGGCCTATGACTCAGTACCAAGACAGAGATTATGGCACGCAATGAAAGAAATAGGCATTAACAAAGAACTAATATACGCAGTAAAAGCTCTCTACGAAAACAACACAGTAAACATAAAAATAGGTCATAAAATAGGGAAGAGACTCCAAACATCAAAAGGCCTATTACAAGGATGCTCTACATCCCCAATACTATGCAAAATATACCTCGAACAAACATTAAAAAAATGGAAGAAAAGAAAACTGAAAGAAGAATATACTAAAGCAGGATTAGCAATAAACTTTGAAAAAACGGAATATCTAACAACAAAGGAGGGAAACGTGGAGAATCTATAAAACAATAATCAAAGGAACCGATAGATTTAAATATCTAGGAACAATCATTTCAAAAAAACGCAATATCAGAAGAAGAGATTAATGCTAGATTAGGACAAACGCGAACATGCATAAGACAATTAAATTCGATCCTGTGGGACAAGCACATTACAAAGAGAAACAAAACACGCATATACAAATCAATAATACAAAGCATAATGACATACGGGTCAGAAACATGGACGTTTAACAAAAGAAATAAATCTAAAATTAACGCCGTAGAGATGGAGTATTGGAGAAGATGTTGTAGAGTGACACGTATGGAGAGAATAACCAATGAAGAAATAAAAAGCAGAATGAACATCAAAGAGAACGCAATAAATACCATTGAAGAAAAACGATTAAAATGGTTTGGACACATAAGACGAAGCGAAGATAATGGGTGGATAAAGAAAATAACGGAGTGGAGCCCTATAGGGAGAAGAAAAAGAGGAAGACCCAGACGATCGTGGAGAGACGATGTGGACGAGGCTATGGAGAACAGGGGTCTAACAGATGGAAATTGGGAAGATAGAAATGGATGGAATCAACGGCTGAGAGAAGGAAGACAGCGTCAGCTGTAGAAAATACTTTGTTATATATATGTATATATATATATATATATATATATATATATATATATATATATATATATATATATATATATATATATATATATATATATATATGGCTTGACTACATGCATTGGTAGTAGTTGTTGTAGAAATGCAGTAACACCTGTGGCAGCACCACTGCATTGTTCAAAAAACTACCGTGAAATACACATTTCGGCACTTGGACAACGTAGATGAATATTACGACTTCCTTGCCAATATCCATCTAAAAAGGGTAATCCCTGTTCAGGCGGGAAGCTCAACGATGAAAAAAAGAAACTGGAAAATTTATCTATCTTTACCCCTTCCTCCTTCTTCCCCTAAAGACATATTATTCAAAGTTATAGGTTATTTGTCTATTTTAGGAGGTAGATACTTCTTAAATTTAATAACCGGTCAAGTGCAAGTTGAACTTGCGCAATTAGTGTTCCGTACGTTGATTGCTTTTAAAATAAAAAATGTTGTAACTTCACAAAACACACCCCAAATGAGTTTTCAACAAAGATTATTTCCAATCTTTACTTAAAATTGATGACCTTGAAATTTCTGTTTTTTTTTTTATATACCAGATAAATTATTACAGGTAATGCACTCGTGATAATTTTCGTTCAATCTACACCCCGTGGAGAATATTCCAGAATTTTTTTAAAATTTTTTGATAAGTACTTTTCGAGATAAGGCGGGTGGACAGCGATTTTTTCGCGATTTTTTAAAAATAATACAAAGAAAAGTGCGCGCAAGTATTACATTATATATATATATATATATATATATATATATATATATATATATATATATATATATATATATATATATATATCTATAATATATATAAAATGCAACGTCTCTCTGTCTGTCTGTCTGTCTGTCTGTCCGTTAGTTACCTTATCACTGGAGAACCACTTATCCGATTTACGTACTTTTTTTTTTTAAAACATACTTATATTCTCTGGCCAGGTTATAGGCTATATTTTATTACGATAGGTAGCATAAGGAATGAGCAATGACAATAATAGTGAGTGAAGTCGGAAAAAAGTTTGCTGCTAGCGCGTTCCCTTGCATTATACAGCCTAAACCATTAAATATGCAACAATATTATGTAGCAGAGAATATCTTTAATCTATAATCTATAATATATATAAAATGCAATGTCTCTCTGTCTGTCTGTCTGTCCATTAGTGCGTTTATCACGCGAGAACCACTTATCCAATTTATGTGTCTTTTTTAAATTTATACATATATTCTTTGGCCAGGTTTATATAATAATAATAATAATCTATATCTATAATATATATAAAATGCAGCGTCTCTCTGTCTGTCTGTCTGTCCGTTAGTGCGCTTATCATTGGAGAACCACTTATCTGATTTACGTGCTTTTTTTTAAAACATTCATATGTTCTCTGGCCAGGTTATCTGTATATAATATATATAAAATGCAACGTCTCTCTGTCTGTCTGTCCGTTAGTGCGTTACGTACTTTTTTTTTAAAACATACATATGTTCTCTGGCCAGGTTATAGGATATATTTTATTGCGTTAGGTAACATAAAGAATAAGCAGTGACGATAATAGTGAATCAAGTCGGAAGAAAGGCTACCGTTAGCGTGTTCTCTTACAATATACTGCCTAAACCATTAAATATGGAATAATATCATGTTGCAAAGAATACAATATATATATATATATATATATATATATATATATATATATATATATATATATATATATAATGAAACGTCTCTCTGTCTGTCTGTCCGTTAGTGCGCTTATCACTTGAGAACCACTTATTCGATTTACGTGTTTTTATAAATTTATACATATGATATGTTCTATATAATTCGATATAAGCCTAGATAATGGGAGATAAGGTGAGATAATGGGAGATAAGTATAAATAATGGGGAGATAAGCAGAAATAAGTCTAGGTAATGTAAGTTATGGTGAGATAATGGGAGATAAGGAGAAATAATGGGAGATGAGCAGAGATAAGCCTAGATAATGGAAATTATGTAGAGATAATGGGAGATAAGGAGAAATAATGAAAGATAAGCAGAGATAAGTCTAAGTAATGGGAGTTATGGTGAGATAATGGGAGATAAGTATAAATAATGGGAGATAAGCAGAGATAAGTCTAGGTAATGTAAGTTATGGTGAGATAATGGAAGATAAGGAGAAATAATGGGAGATGAGCAGAGATAAGCCTAGATAATGAAAATTATGTAGAGATAATAGGAGATAAGGAGAAATAATGAGAGATAAGCAGAGATAAGTCTAAGTAATGGGAGTTATGGTGAGATAATGGGAGATAAGGAGAAATAATGGAGATAAGGAAAAATATTGCGAGATAAGTCGAGATAAGCCTAGATAATGGGAGATAAGGTGAGATAATTGGGGATAAGTATAAATAATGGGAGATAAGGAGAAATAATGGGAAATAAGCAGGGATAAGTCTAGGTAATGGGAGTTATGGTGAGATAATGGGAGATAAGGAGAAATAATGGGAGATAAGGAAAAAAATGGGAGATAAGGAGAAATATTGCGAGATAAGTCGAGATAAACCTAGATAATGGGAGATAAGGTGAGATAATGGGAGATAAGGAGAAATAATGGGAGATGAGCAGAGATAAGCTTAGATAATGGAAATTATGTAGAGATAATGGGAGATAAGGAGAAATAATAGGAGATAAGGGGAAATAAGGGCAGATATTTTGTTACGTTAGGTAACATAAGGAATGAGCAGTGGCGATAGTAGTCCACGCGAGCGGAGTCGCGGGCACGGCTAGTATATATATATATATATATATATATATATATATATATATATATATATATATATATATAAATATATATTTTACTCGTGTTTTCACAAGCTTTCATTTGACACCACACTCAATTACCTAGTAAAAAAATTTTTTTTTCACTTCCGATTTCACCCCCCAAAACTAACCCTTAAGTCAAATTTTAACTTTCAAAACTACATGGCTCTGATGAGGCCATCAATTCCTATATTATTACCAAATTTCAACTTTATATGACAAATAGTTTCGGAGAAAATCGGGTGTGACAGACGGACAGACACTGAAGTGATCTTATAAGTGTTCCGTACGGAACACTGAAAACGATATTTCAGTATCAAATTATGTTTTGCGTGATCATTGAATCGTGAATAAATTAAAAATCACTGAGCATAATTTTTTCACGAATAAGATAATTTTCTATAGTAAGGGAAGTAAAAAATTCTAAACATTTTAGAGCAAATCAGGATCAAAATAACACTATCTCTTAATACTTTACCATCTTTAAACTAGGCGAGATTAAATAATTTACATCCCAGATTAAACTGTAGGTCCTCCAATATAAATCTTTTATTAAGGGGGTATATTTGATCACTGGGCATTTTACTGTTCGTCTTTTATTTCTATAATAAATTGACAACATCGCAATTCAAACAATAACAACTACAATTGGAAACGTAAAATATTATTATGATGCGATTATGGCGGAACAGTCGGACGATTTTCAAAAGCGTCGTCAACAGAGAAAGAGAGACTTACACCCGCCAGAAGGGTGGGATTTCGACACATGTTTTTCATCGACGATCTACCTACATTTGTATTCGTGGATATACTGTACCTAGAGAATACATGAAGATTTTTCAAGAAAGATCTTTGTTTTAAATACTCTATATCGAAACTATGTCATTGTTCTGTGCTTTACTATATTCTTGTCAAGGGGTTATGTACAGTCAGGAGGGCTAAAAAAAAAAAGGGATTTTTCCTGAGAAAACTTTTAAATTTATTAATGTAAAAATTTTTACACATATTCTGGTAACTTTTAACTGTATTTCAACATTTTTTAATTGTAAAAATAATAATTTTGAAGGCTGCTATAGCTGATCTCCAGGAGCTCCTCTCAAAAAAGGCGTCTTGCGGTGACCACGGTATCTCTGGACTGGATCATCTAAAATGAAAAAAAACCAAACGGATATCGTTAAAGTAATATATAATCTAGGTATTACTCGAAGGAATAAGCAATATAAAATTTTTTTTGCGAAAATAGCGTCTTCCCAAGAAAAAAAAAATGATTTTTGGCCAAAATTTTGGCCTTAAATTGTTTATAAAAAAAAGTATATTTATCGGTGAGCAAAAACCTTCGATTAATTACTAAAAAATATACTTAAGAAGCTTGTGTTAAAATTTGGGACTGATCGGTTCAGCAGTTTCCAAGAAATCTTGGTCACCGACTGAGGAGAAAAATGCGTTTAAAGTTTGAAAAGCACTTTACATAGAGTAAAAAAAATTTTTTTCAACTTACATCGAGTCGTCTATTCCAGGGCCATATAATAAACCCTCCGCTCCTTCGGTAGCTTCTAGTAATTCCAGTTGGTGTTGTCTGCGGGCCGCTCTTCCCTCTCGTGTGGTCTCATGCGCTCTTTGCTCGGAGATCGTCACGCGCTGTGCATCTTCTTTTTCTGCATAAGAATGCGCATTGGGCCCAAGTGAAATCCCCATTGCATTCATGTAATACAACAGGGATGTTATACCTTCATTGAACATGCCGGCAGCAATGTATGCAGCCATTTTCACAGTTTTAGAACCAGACGGAACTATTTTTGGAGATTTTTTCCATATAAGTTGGTTATAGCTCTCATTGTTGTTTTGGGTGAAACCACCCACACATCTGTCTAATAATTTTTTATTGCTGAGATCTGTATAAATTGGATACACAGCCTCAGCAACATCCTGTGGTAATGGCTGATAATCATGCTTAAAAGTTGATAACTCATTCACAGCTACTGCTCGCTGCCAACAGCACCATGACTCCGGCCCGGTCGGGCATTTCTCGTGTTGAGGTTTATCGTTTGTTGAGCAGTAATGATAAAATGTGGCCCAGATTGCATTGTACATATTTACAACAGAATCAGAATGTCTTCTAATTGCTAAGCCATAGTACACTGTCAAGTTATCGATTAGTTTGCCTGTAAGTTTGCCTTTTCCACCAAGAGTTTTGTTTTGTCTTATTTTTCCATCTGCTTTTTCAACTGTTTCCACATTTTTTTACCCAATTTCGAAGTCGCGTGCCGATTCTCTTCTGTACGTGTCCAATACATTCTTTCTTCACAACTTCTTGATCACTCACTGTTGACGTTGCATTATGCTATGTATGGCTGAGCGCTGCGCGCTCTCCGCGCTCTATCTCAAAAAACGGTTAAGCGTTTAAAAAAAGTTTAGAATAAAATTTGTAGAGAATTTTATGCTCTACAATTTTTATAATAAATGTAAATATCATTGAAACCATAGGAAGCGAGATATTTGCGAAAAAACCGATTGTTGTGACTTTTGACCTTGAATATCTTAAGACGCGGACACGAGATTTTACGAGACTTTTGAGACAACTTTTAGAATGCCAAAATAAAGGTTTATACAAGTTTACAGCTTATTATCTCTCATTCCGAGGTTGACCCTCTTTTTTTGGCTTAAGTGACTGTACCATTTAGAAAACGGGACTGAAATTTCGGGATGTTTCAGTTTTCTCCTTCCTTTATAGGCTAAACACTAACTAAATTCAAAATTTGAAGTTTGTGCGTCTGCTAGAAGTACCTTAGAATTTTGATGATCGGTGAGTGTGTCAGTGACAAAATTAAAGAACTTCGACTGGCGATAGTTCGTAAATTATAAGGTACAAATAGTAGGTAATTTAGGAATATAGCTAGCCGGGGAAGTGCACCAAAGAAAGCAAAGACGGTTCCATCAGCAGGGAAGGTTATGGCAACAGTTTTTTGGAATTACAAAGGTGTTTTGGTTATCGATTATCTTCAGAAGGGTAGAGCAATTAACTTTGAATATTATTGTAACCTTTCGGATAAGTTGGATGCGAAAATTCGTGAGAAAAAACCTGCTTTAAAAAAAAATAATAATCTTTTTCATCAAAACAAAGCACGTGTTCACACCTGTGTTTTAACGATGGCAAAATTCAACGAATCAAAGTACGAATTGCTTGAACATCCAGCGTATTCACCAGATCTAACTATTATCTATTTCCAAACCTGAAAAAATTGCTGGCCGGAAAGCGTTTAACATCAAATGACGAAGCTATTGCAGCCGTAGATGGATATTATGCAGACCTTCCTGAATCACACTTTATTGATCGTATTGAATTATTGGAAACACGTTGAAATAAATGTATTGAGGTTTCAGGAGATTATATTGAAAAATAAAACCTATTTCACGTCAAAAAAAATTTTCTTTCATTATTAGACTGAGAACTTTTCAGACCGCCCACGTAATAATACTTTTTCAGAGGACGTATAATTTTTGAATAAGCTTAAACAATGGAAAAAAAATCACAAATTTTTAATGTACTGTATATGGTTAGGTATTTTTAGTGCTTCGTACGGAACACTTATGGGATCACTTCGGTGTCCGTCAGTCTGTCTGTCACACCCGATTTTCTCCGTAGCTATTGGAATTGATGTCCTCTTGGTCACTGAAAATTCAGACTTCTAGTTTTATCCACAACGAAGTTACAGGGGGGTTGAAAGTGCCGTGAGTGGCTTGGAGAAAAGGATGGTACGGCTGTGCTTTCTGCTCGACTTGGCGGGGAAACTGCCGTGCCCCCAGAACCACAACTATCGGAATCGCAAAGTGGATTTAGACCAGCAAGAAGTACACAAGACCACATATTTACACTGAAACAGATTATCGAAAAACGATCAAAACAAAATAAAAGTGTACACCTTGCTTTCATAGATTTAGAAAAAGCATTTGACAGTGTGCCGAGAAATAAAGCGTGAGAAAGCCTAGAAAGCAACGAAATAAACAAAAAGATAATAAAAAAATATTATTAATAACACAGGGGAACAGCTGTTTTGGTGTCGAGGATTTTTGAGCTGATTCTATATCAATTTGATGTCCTGAATTCAAATAACGTATTCATTTGTACCTAGGAGCTCAAATTTTTAAGATATACAATTTTAGAGAAATATAAGTTACATTATTGTAACTCAAATCCGTAAGTGTAGTAAACACAAGTAGATACGAATTTTTTATTTTAGTTATACAAAATACAATATTATGTCGTACTTACAAACAAAAAAAAAAACATTGAAGAAATGAAATAGTCACTCAACACTTGGAAAGCTTCTTTTCCGCGACATTCTTGAATGTTTTTTTAAACAGTCCCTTTTTAAACTCCAGCAGTAATCTGCCATCATGTGCATGTCCCATCTTCCTTGGTAGCGGTCCTCCATAACTTTAATATCTTGGTGAAATCTTTCACCTTGTTCCTCACTCATGTCTCCTAAATTTTCTGGAAAACGGTCTAAGTGGCTGTGTAAATAGTGTATTTTAATACTCATATTGCACCCTAAGGATTTGAAACTATTAAGCATCTTGTTAACCATTTCAACATAGTTTTGAGCTTTATGTTTGCCTAGAAAATTTTTTACAACTGCAACAAATGATGTCCAAGCTTCTTGTTCAACTTGATTCATTGAATTTATGACGGCAGGATCCTTAATTAATTGTCTTATTTGTGGGCCGTCAAATATCCCTGCTTTGAGTTTTTCTGTGCTCAACTGATGCATTTTTACCCCTATATATGCAAAACAAGACCCATTCTTATCAAGAGCCTTTACAAATTGCTTCATTAAGCCCAAGTTTATATGTAACGGAGGAAGTATGATTTTTTTCTCTTTCAACCAAAGCGTCGTTAATGACATTCTTTTCCCCAACGTCCATGTTTTCTCTCTGAGGCCAATCTTTTCTAACCCAGTGGTGTGTTTTGTCCCTACTATCCCAGAGGCACAAGAAACACGGATATTTCGTGTAACCACTTTGCTGCCCAAGAAGAAAGTTTACCATTTTTAAGTCTACACAAATCATCCATTGATGTTCGTAATACTTTATCTTCTGCAAGACCAAAGCTATGGTATTATATTCTTCTTTCAGTTTCGTTGAGTGAGCTAGTGGTATTGAACCATATTTATTCCCATTATGTAGAAGGACACATTTTAAACTTCGCTTTGAACTGTCAATAAATAGGCGCCAATCATCTGGAATATATTCACAAAGTCCCATTTCTTTCATGAGTCCCCTAATTTCGTGACAAAATATAAGATTGTCTTCTTGAGAAAAGAATGGTAGCAGATCTTTTTCTCTTGTACGGTAAAAGGTAATTTTGGTTCCTTGTTCCAGTAAATTTTTGTCGTTCAACCTAGAAGCCAGTACTTCAGAAGCTTTTTTCGATAAATTGAGATCCCTGGTGAGATCATTTAATTCATTTTGATTGAAGCGTTGAGGAACTGATGACGTCCCCTCATAGTCACTGTTAGTTTCATTAGCATCAGAACTTTTATTAGCATCAGAAGAGCGATCAGAGGGAAAATATTCGTCATCAGAGATATGTGGTAGCTGATGAAATGTTGTAATCGGTATTTCATCCGAGTGCGGGATAGGGCGTATTGCCGAGTCTAAATTGGGATAAGTCCACTTACTGCGGTTATTTCGATTGATTCCATTAGTATTTACTAAACAGAAATAACAATCATTGAAGTGGTTTTTTTTGGTTCTCTCCAAACCATTGGTACGCCGAATTTTAGACATTTTCTTTTCCCGGTAGTCCACTGCCGTAAATGCTCTGTACAAGTTTTACATACGAGATGCGGGGCCCACGTTTTGTCCTGATCACCAAGCTTAACTCCAAAGTATCCAAGATACGCTCGCTTTACAAAGTCAGTAATAGTTTGTCTGTTTTGTTGAAACATGTATTCTCCGCATATATAGGAAAACACATCAGGTTGATTTACACAGCTTCTTCTTGAACTGGAACCTGAACTCATTTTAATTCTGTTCAATAACACAAAAACACTCTTTTCTTAACATAAAATAACATGCCGAATTCGATCTACTCTCATTAGTAAGAACGCACAAACTGACGAGACTTACCCGAATTAGGTGATTAAAAGGGTCAGTTCAGGTACCTGATAGGCAATGGTTCCACTATTTATAGATTTACCTGGAATTTACTCAATTACAGACTGACAATAAAACCATTGTACCTACATTAATGAATATATAATAATTTTTAGAACTCTCATAAATGAATATACTGAATAAAAACCACATTGGTAGATAAGTTGATGTATCTAAAAAAGTAGAGCTGATAGAGAAAAACGGATTGCATGTATAGATTTAGCGTCCCAAATATAGTTAAAATCAGCTCTAAAATCTCAGGCACCAAAACAAAAATATTTTTTTGTTTGCCCTATGTAATATTAATCTGCATAAATACACTATAGCAAATACGAAATAATGAAATAACACGAAGTAAAAGTGCGGAGCAACTTACGGCATTACGCTCGATTGGCATGTAAGTGAATTGATTAGCGACAATTGGTTCGGACGTAAACCGTGTGAACTAGCCAATATGATATATGTATACCTTTAGGACGCCATATGGACTGTACCGGCCAGATTCACTTTTAAAAGCGGATGTTGTTTACGAGAAGTCTGTGGGCGGAAAGCCAAACGAATACGCAGGAAACGTTTTGTGTTACGTGTAACTTGTTTATGGTACGTACTTTTAAATATATGTATAATTGTCTTGTTAACGCATTAAGAAGAAAATCGGTAATGTGATTTACCCAGTACGTTCCTTGTAAACATGCACTACGACAGGCCGACAGTCAAATAGACGTATCGGCGGAAATGAGAAAATATGTTTTTCGTGATCTAAGAACTCCGAAAAGGTAAAAAAAAGCAAAAATCGCGCAGGATAATTTTTTCGCGAATACAATGCTTCTCGTTAGCAAAGGAAGTAAAAGCAATTATTTACCTACTGTGCAAGAGGTCGACCAAGTTAACGGCTTGTATTTCTCAAACTTGTTCAACATTAAACGAAATATAAGCATAATATGATTTATACGCAACCACTTTTCTAACGCCCTACCACCACATTAGCTCAAAATTTTATGAAATAGCCTAACCAAAAACCAGGAAAACTTCTCATAATAATATTGAAACTAGACAATATTTATTGATCCCCACACCTTTTACTTTCTTCCTCTGTTAGTACTGAAAATAACGAAAAAACTGAAAAAGATCTACAATGCAATAAACATGAAATCACCCTTCTAACTTAACTCCTCTGCACCACCATTTTTCATCAATATTTACATAAAATAAAAAATTATGCTTTAAATTTGTTCATTATTCATTATCGTAACCGAAAATTTGGAAAAAAAAAATCCTCTAATATTATTAAAACTATTAACTAATATATATATATATATATATATATATATATATATATATATATATAATATATATATATATATATATATATATATATATATATACGGGGCTGGTTTGAAAAGTCCGTGCAAAAATAAAAACTACTTATGTGTTTGGGGTGTGTCTACAATCACCTCCTCGTTTGAATAAAATCTTTGTCCCGCCAGCCATTTCTTCAAATTGGGGAACAAATAGTAGTCCGAGGGAGCCAAGTCTGGAGCATAGGGGATGTGAAACGAGTTGGAATCCTATTTCCATTATTAATTTTGCGACCACAACTGCTGAGGTGTGTGCTGGTGCGTTGTCGTGATGGAAAAGGACTTTCTTGTGGGCCAATCGCGGGCGTTTTTCTTGCAGCTCGGTTTTTTTTCAGACGGTCCAATAACGATGAATAATATTCACCTGTAATAGTTTTACCCTTTTCCAGATAGTCGATGAGGATTATCCCTTGCGAATCTCAAAAGACAGTCGCCATAACCTTTCCGGCCGAAGGAACGGTCTTCGCCTTTTTTGGTGCAGATTCCCCCTTGGTAATCCATTGTTTAGATTATTGTTTGGTCTCAGGAGTATAGTAATGTATCCATGTTTCATCCATAGTGACGAAACGACGCTTAAAGACCTCCGGATTCTTCTGGAACAGCTGCAAACCATCCTTGCAACACTTCACACGATTCCGTTTTTGGTCAAGCGTGAGCAATCGCGGCACCCATCTTGCGGATAGCTTTCTCATGTCCAAATATTTATGCAAAATTTATGTACCCGTTCAGTCGAGATGCCCACAGCACTAACAATCTCACGCACCTTAACTCTTCTCATCCATCACCATATCATGGATTTGATCAATGATTTCTGGAGTCGTAACCTCCACAGGCCGTCCAGAACGTTCAGCGTCACTTGTGCCCATATGGCCAGTCCGAAAATTTTGAAACCACTTATAAACTGTTCAAATCGAAGGTGCAGACTCACCATAATGTTTATCAAGCTTCTCTTTAGTCTCCTGAGGCGTTTTGCCTTTCATAAAGTAATGTTTAATCACCACACGAATTTCTTTTTCGTCCATTTCTTGAAAATCACTCGACTTCCTTGATTCACACGAATGCCAAACACAAAGAAATAGACCAATATGGCTGAAACTTGGTGTGCGTTCATTCAAGAAATTCTACTAACTAAACATAACCTCGATACGCGCCGGTGGTGCCATCTCTCGGACTTTGCGCGGACTTTCAAACCAGCCTCGTATATATATATATATATATATATATATATATATATATATATATATATATTCTATAAATAAATCTAATAAAAATAAACGATAAATATTAGACCACTTCACATTTTTTACACCCTTCTCCCATTAAATGAGAATAATGTAGAGATAAATTAATTTTTAGATTCCTCGACTTCAAAAACCCTGACATAGACTTATAACACCAAATATAAGAAGCAACCCCTTTTAACTCCTACTCCATCCCTTTAACTCCTTACATGTTTTGCTCTAAAATAATATATTTTTTTTTAATGGGTCTCGCACACGTGTTGCAGGGAAGTCCCTAAAGCGCTCCAAGAGCGGCATGTGTGCGGAAAAAGCGATTCACGTTGTTCTTAAATCGCTGTAAATTGTACTCGGTGGAAAACACAGCGCTGGGTAAATTATTTCAAAGGGATGATGTTCTCCATATAAAAGATTGCTTCAAAAGCGTTGTACGCGGAGTAACAAGCTGAATTTCATATGGATGTGAAACACCAGCGCGACGTGTATTTTTAACATGCACTGCTATGGGAGGAATTAAGCAGGCTACATCCTTCGAACCCTTTCCATGAAAATACTTGTAGAAGAGACTCAAGTCGCCAGCCGTTCTTCGATGTTCCAGCGAATCAAGGCCGCCGGTCAGTTCCGGGTCTCCAATCAGACGAACAGTTCTTCTCTGAAAAGAATCCAACAAATACAATGTATGCTTGGGAGCCGAGCCCCAAAGATGGGGAGTAGTATTCCATAGTTGGTCGAATTTGAGCTTTGTAAAGAATTAACAGTTGTTGTGGAGTGTAAAGCTTTCTGGTTCGAAATAATATTCCCAATTTTTGAGAAGCTCTTCTTGCTATGCCTGCAACATGTTCATGCCAGGACATAGTTGCTCCCAAACTAACGCTCAACAAATTGAGCAACGATGCTAGGGGAATGGAGTGCCCCGACATAATTATGTCAGCAACGTTAATTTTTTTTAGAAAAACTGCCGCCTGGGTTTTTGTAGCGTTAAATTTCGCTTGGTTACTGTCACCCCAAGATAGAATTTCTTCCAGGTCTTTGTTAAGTTGAACGACCTCCTGCTGTCTGCGGATATTCGCCTGAGCAGTCGATGTCCGAGCGTTCAAAGCGAATGAAGAGACAAGCGTACTGTCGTTTGCAAAGCTATAGATTGGATTCCCGAGAAAGAGAGTAGGAGACAGTATGGAGCCTTGGGGCACACCGGCGTTGATTGGGAAGTTGTTAGAAAGAAATCCGTCGACCGCCACTCGTAAAGAACGCTCTCTGAGGAAATAGGAGAGCCACAAGCAGAACTTTTCAGACATATCACAAGAGCGTAGCTTAGCCAACAATCCATCGTGCCAAACACGGTCGAATGCCTTAGATATGTCAAGAGCAACCGCTCGAGATTCTCCAAAGTTTTCAATTGCGTTGTTCCAAACATGTGTTACATAAGTCAGAAGATCTCCTGTTGATCTATGTTTACGAAAGCCATATTGGTGATCGCTAATAATATTGAATCGTTCAAGATTTAGAAGATGCTAATTGATAACCTTTTCCATGACTTTCGATATTATTGAAAGTAGTGCGGCTGGTTGGTATTTATTTGGCAAGGTCTTCTTGCCTTTCTGCTTAAAATTTGTCCAAAAAACATGTAAATATTATAGAATGCTGTTTAAATTATACAATATTAAACCCCCCCCCCCCCACCCTTTTCAGCCCCTTCCTGGGTTAAAATTGAGAGAAATGAAAAAACAACCTAATTTTTGGATTTTCTTATATCAAAAACCCTGAATGGAACATATAAAACAATATATTTGATTTAACCCCTCTAAACTCCTCCCCTACTCCTTTTATTCCTTACTATGAATATTTAGGCATAAAAGTTATTTATTATTTCAACAAAAGAAAAAGGAAAAGTTACCATATTACTATTTGAATCACAAAATTTATCGACCTGTACCCTTTTCAGCCCTTTGACCTGAAGCATTGTGGTGGCCCATGGTTCCGTTGCGTAGTACCTTGCTTACGGTGCAGAAGGTCGAGGGTTCAATACCACAGGCCCGTATACTTATTTATTAATTTATTTAAGTATATTTGGCCTGGCTGCGCACATACGTAGTAGTTGTTCGCAGAAATGCAAAAACGTCCGTGGCAGCACTACCGCGTTGCCTAAAAGGCGCTGTGAAATCCAAAAATGTATGTTTCAGCTCTTGGACAACGTTAACGGGTATTACGACATCCTCGCCGATATCCTTGGAATATGAAAAAGGGTAAAGTCCCCGGGGAGGTGAACGATAAAAAAATCATTCAAAAACTGTAGGTCTCGTCAGATAATATGTATGCACCAGCTTTAAAATTGATATCTTATTGCGTTCGAGAGTTATCGTGCCAGCAGACTGGCAGTCAAACAGACGAAAATGAGTGACAAGTTTTTCGTGATCTAGGAGTCCCAAAATATGAGGAAAAGCAAAAATCTCGAATGGTGATTTTTTCACGAATACATGCTTTCCTTTAGCAAGGAAAGTGAAAAGCAATTTCGAGCACAATTTATTAAACTGCAGAGATACATAAGAGCCTGTGCCGTAGCCATGGAGAGCCAGGGAGGGTATATGTCCCTGTTGTCCTTATAGAGGTTAAAAAGAGCGCTCTCTCGGCTTTTTAGGGAAGATTTTTAAAGTTTTACTGTATAAAAGGGTTCTTTTTGAAAAACTCGTCCTCTACCTGGTTGTCGATTTTTAAATTAAGTGTAACTTTTTAAAGTTTTATCTCGGTCATTGATTTTCATTGTATTGTGTTAAAAAGGGCCTAAACTTTTAGAGTTCAATTACAGGTGGAGAGACTCATATTAACTTTGTTATGTTTCGATGCTTAGTTTATCATCCTTTTTCTTTTAGGGTAGTAAATTTTATTTAAATATTTTTCTTTGTGTATAGCGGTAAAGACTGTGCATCTAAAAGTCCCCCTTTTGTTATGTCACCCTAATCCCATTATTTAATCACAACAACGAAGAGTAATGTTTAGGGATACACTGTAAACTACTACAGGTAATACGACATCCGACATCGGTGGGAGGGTGGTAAATTAACCGGAGATAATTCGAAATTGATAGAGAATCAAGATGGACAAAAGAAAGATGGAAATAGTGCGGATGTTACCATATTAGAGTTTAATTATAGGTATAGTTTTATTCCACGAAAACGAGAAAGTCGACATATCGAATATAGTTTGGGGTTTTATTGTAACAATCTTCATTATTGGTGTTTTCAATCACTTTAAGTACTACGAGGCTGGTTTGAAAAGTCCGTGCAAAGTCCGAGAGATGGCACCACCGGCGCGTATCGAGGTCATGTTTAATTAGTAGCATCTCTTGAATGAACGCACACCAAGTTTCAGCCATATTGGTCTATTTCTTTGTGTTTGGCATTCGTGTGAATCAAGGAAGTCGAGTGATTTTCAAGGAATGGACGAAAAAGAATTTCGTGTGGTGATTAAACATTACTTTATGAAAGGCAAAACGCCTCAGGAGACTAAAGAGAAGCTTGATAAACATTATGGTGACTCTGCACCTTCGATTAGAACAGTTTATAAGTGGTTTCAAAATTTTCGGACTGGCCATATGGGCACAAGTGACGCTGAACGTTCTGGACGGCCTGTGGAGATTACGACTCTAGAAATCATTGATCAAATCCATGATATGGTGATGGATGACAGAAGAGTTAAGGTGCGTGAGATTGCTAGTGCTGTGGGCATCTCGACTTAACGGGTACATAATATTTTGCATAAACATTTGGACAAGAGAAAGCTATCCGCAAGATGGGTGCCGCGATTGCTCACGCTTGACCAAAAACGGAATCGTGTGAAGTGTTGCAAGGATGGTTTGCAGCTGTTCCACAAGAATCCGGAGGACTTTAAGCGTCGTTTCGTCACTGTGGATGAAACACGGATACATAACTATACTCCTGAGACCAAACAACAATCTAAACAATGGGTTACCAAGAGGGAATCTGCACCAAAAAAGGCGAAGACCGTTCCTTCGGCCGGAAAGGTTATGGCGACTGTCTTTTGGGATTCGCAAGGGATAATCCTCATCGACTATCTGGAAAAGGGTAAAACTATTACAGGTGAATATTATTCATCGTTATTGGACCGTTTGAAAACCGAGCTGCAAGAAAAACGCCCGCGATTGGCCCACAAGAAAGTCCTTTTCCATCACGACAACGCACCAGCAAAACACCTCAGCAGTTGTGGTCGCAAAATCAATGGAAATAGGATTCCAACTCGTTTCACATCCCCCCTATTCTCCAGACTTGGCTCCCTCGGACTACTATTTGTTCCCCAATTTGAAGAAATGGCTGGCGGGACAAAGATTTTATTCAAACGAGGAGGTGATTGTAGACACTAATGGATATTTTGCAGACTTGGACAAATCCTATTATTCGGAAGGGATCAACAAACTAGAACATCGTTGGACGAAGTGTATAAGCCTAAAAGGAGACTATGTCGAAAAATAAAAAAGGTTTACCCCAAACACATAAGTAGTTTTTATTTTTGCACAGACTTTTCAAACCAGCCTCGTATATATGTTAGCCATCACTAGAGACCGGATTATATGCAACATAAAAATCTTGAAATATGCATGCAAATATGCATGAAAAATGCTTAAAATATGCATGAAAAGGGTCAAAATATGCAATATTAAATAATAATAAAAGTAGTAATTTTTAGTTTTTTATTTCAAAATCAGCATAAAATTAACAAGTTAACGACGATGTTTCAATTTAATTAACAATTATTTAACATTTTTTAAAATTATTTAACATTTGTATTCTTGTACATGTAAATAATAAGGTATTGTTCCAAATGTTGGGTAGTAAGATTGTGTCTTCGATCACTTAAAATATTTTTATAAGTGGAAAAAGACCGTTCCACATCCACTGAGGTAGTTGGGCAGTCTTCGAGAAAATTGTTTATTTGATCCAGGCTCAAACAAATATTCTTAGAAACTAACTACTTATCGCTTAATATCCCGACCAAGAAACAAGGGAATAAAATATCGTCGTAATTTTGGGCACTCCTTGGCACTATAACCTAATCGATGTTTAGACTATTGCAGGTAATGTTCCGGCGATAAGATCGGTTCCAATCGGCGACATTAACAATACCCTGAGCAATTCAACTGCCTAGTAATACCGAGAAATATTGTAAATATAGGAAAAATATGCATCATTACTAGATTTTGGGTAAAATATGCAATAATCGGTGAGAATGGTCTAAATATGCAAATTCATATGAAAATATGCAAATGCATATAATCCGGTCTCTAGCCATCACACTAAGAAGTGAGAAACTATAAAAGAAATTATTTAGTAAATTATGAGCGTGTAGAGAGATACATGTTGTGGAGAGTGCTGAATTAGCATAAAATTTCTTGAAAATTTTGATGTAAATTATATGAATCTGAGCTCTGTTCAAAAGGAGTTTAATAAATAGCTTCACATTTAGTCAGTTGTATTTATCAATTAAAAAGCGAGAATTTACTGTGCTTGAAAATGTTTATTCTGAAACTTCCTTTTTAAAATGGCTCCAAGAAAGCAACTTAATGTGGAATAGCAAAGTGACATCTGTACCGACATGAGAAAGGCTATGGTGAGCGATAGAACCTCGCTATTTAAATACGGATGCTATACCTCTCATAGAAAAGAAGTAACAAGAAGAAATAAGTACAGTTGATTCTCAAATTTCCGCTGCTTTAAAAGAACCTGAACTAACCTGAACTAATCTGAACCAGCCTCGACTACCGCTGTTAAAAGGTGATTGCTGTCTTCAGGCTTCAGAGGATATGTAGCTGCCAGGAAACCGAAACTAACAATCAGACATAAGCACAAATAATAAAAGTTGGACTGCTATTATTTAAAAAAATTAAAGTAAGAGGAACTAGAGAAGCACTTTTCGGAGTGTATTTTTGCAAAAATGTAGAGATTAAATGAAAGATGTGTACCTATGTTTTATCGATTGCGAAAAAGCCTTTGATCGAGTTAAATATCCAGAATTGAACTGGATGTTTCAGAATATGGGTCTTGATAAGATTTATTACTCATTTATATTGGGATCAGGTAGCGACGATATGAGTAAATAGCAGAGAAACAGAAGGAATTAGAATAAAAAGAGGTGTTTGTAAAGGATGGGTTTTCTCTCGACTCGTTTTTAATCTGGAATCTTAACGCATATTCCAGAAGACCTTAGAGAGCGCTTCAGACGGTATCAAAGTTAATGGCAAAATCATTAATAACCTGAGGTACGTTGACGATACCGTTATTATAACAAATACAGTAGAATGACTTCAGCGTCTTATGAACAATATCTCCCCCACTCTATCTCTAAGAGAGAAATAATCCTGGAATATTCTCTATAAAGTGTAGATTGAATGAAAATTATCACGAGTGCATTACCTCTGATAATTTATCTGGTATATAAAACAAATTTTTTGGAATGTGTTTATAATAATTTTTATATAAATGATAAATGAGACTAGTTATATAAATGATAAATGATACTGTCCTTCAATATAGCCAAGACAAGGATTCTGAGCTTTAGATGCAATATAGAGAATGTTAATATTGAGAATGAGATCATCTCTTCAGCTGATAAGAATTCATTTCTCGGTCTAATAATTGACTCATCGCTGCGGTTCGAGGATCACATTAATAACATCTGCAGCAAAATTTTTTCAGGCTGCTATGCCCTAAGGGTTATTGCAAGTAGCCTGGGGCTGGATGAAGCTAGAACCTTTTATTTTTCACTAGTTGAGGCTCATTTGAGGTATGGGATCTGTTTCTGGGCTTGCTACTCTCGAGTTCACTTTAATTCTGTTTTTGTATTGCAAAAGAGAGCTATTAGATATATTTCAGGAGCTGGGTTGCGAGAGTTATGTCGACCATTGTTTCCGAGGTTGGGAATTCTTACTCTTGGTGCCCTATTTTTCCTGGAAACTGCTATTATGATCTTTAAAAAACATGGTCTTGAGGCAATGCCAGCCGGCACGGCACTAGGCGAGCGTTCGTCCTACCATTGCCGGCCCCGAAATCGGAGCTGATCAAATCTGCAATTGTTTATAATGGCAAAAAAATATACAATCATCTGCCTCTCAAATTGAGAGGACTGAATTGCGAGAGGGTCTTTAGACGAAAGATTAGGACCCTACTTATAAAAAAGGCGTACTATGTACTGGAGGAATTCTACAATGATATACTGGAATAGGCATATAACAGTAATTGAGTGGTTGGCATTTGTGTTGACTTATGTGTAAATTTTATTTCTTTTATTTTGGATTTACTGCATTGACTATTAAACTTGTTCTGTTTTTTTATTTTTTTCTTTTTTTTTTGAGTTCGTGTTTGTGTTTATTAATATAATAATAATTTAAGTTAAGCTTGTTTTGTCAACAAATACGTTGTATTTTAGGACAATAAAGCATATTTCTATTCTATTCTATTCTATCAGAGACAGAACCTTAATAGAATATATTTCGTAATTTTTCTAAAGATATAGAAGTTCACGTTGTAGAAAATTTTTTAGCCATCACCACAACAAGTCTCATTTGGAGTATGTTTTGTGATCATACCTCCGTAACAACATTTTTTATTTTAAAAGCAATCAACGTCAGGCCCGGCTCTAAGCGGTAGGCAAGGTAGGTAACTGCTTACGGCGGCAAAATTTAGGAGCGGAAAACCGCCCGAACTACTAGAGCGCAAAAAAAAAAAAAACACAACCCACAAAAATATATTTCGATTACTTGAATCTAGAAAATAAATGAGTAGTGAAAGCAAATACAACAGGAACAGACAGGCTTCTGCCTATTCCTATTCCTGTCTATAGAATACCCAGATGTTTATAAACTTAAAGACATGTGTATATATGAATTACTGGCACATTGTAAAGATCTCGAAAACGTCTTAACAGATGGTGATTCGTCCGATCTTAACGCTTTAGATCTGGCTGATGAAATAGGCCTTGTTTCTTCACTTTTTAACTAATAAAGAAGGTCCAGTTGACGTTCTTACATTCATTATTCCCTTAAAATTGGGCCATAGCTCTAAGAAATAATGACAGATAAGACGATATAAGCCTAGATGATTTGAAACAAGTCGAGATAATGGGAGTTAAGGTGCCATTATTGGAAATAAGGCGAAATAATGACAGATAAGACGATATAAGCCTAGACGATTTGAAGCAAGTCGAGATAATGGGAGTTAATGTGCCATTATTGGAAATAAGGCGAAATAATGACAGATAAGACGATATAAGCCTAGACGATTTGAAACAAGTCGAGATAATGGGAGTTAATATGCCATTATTGGAAATAAGGCGAAATAATGACAGATAAGACGATATAAGCCTAGATGATTTGAAACAAGTCGAGATAATGGGAGTTAATGTGCCATTATTGGAAATAAGGCGAAATAATGACAGATAAGACGATATAAGCCTAGACGATTTGAAGCAAGTCGAGATAATGGGAGTTAATGTGCCATTATTGGAAATAAGGCGAAATAATGACAGATAAGACGATATAAGCATAGACGATTTGAAGCAAGTCGAGATAATGGGAGTTAATGTGCCATTATTGGAAATAAGGCGAAGTAATGACAGATAAGACGATATAAGCCTAGACGATTTGAAACAAGTCGAGATAATGGGAGTTAATGTGCCATTATTGGAAATAAGGCGAAATAATGACAGATAAGACGATATAAGCCTAGATGATTTGAAACAAGTCGAGATAATGGGAGTTAATGTGCCATTATTGGAAATAAGGCGAAATAATGACAGATAAGACGATATAAGCCTAGACGATTTGAAACAAGTCGAGATAATGGGAGTTAATGTGCCATTATTGGAAATAAGGCGAAATAATGACAGATAAGACGATATAAGCCTAGACGATTTGAAACAAGTCGAGATAATGGGAGTTAATGTGCCATTATTGGAAATAAGGTGAAATAATGACAGATAAGACGATATAAGCCTAGACGATTTGAAACAAGTCGAGATAATGGGAGTTAAGGTGCCATTATTGGAAATAAGGCGAAATAATGACAGATAAGACGATATAAGCCTAGACGATTTGAAGCAAGTCGAGATAATGGGAGTTAATGTGCCATTATTGGAAATAAGGCGAAATAATGACAGATAAGACGATATAAGCCTAGACGATTTGAAGCAAGTCGAGATAATGGGAGTTAATGTGCCATTATTGGAAATAAGGCGAAATAATGACAGATAAGACGATATAAGCCTAGAGGATTTGAAACAAGTCGAGATAACGCTTAATAGGTTAGTAGTGTTGGCCATGGAACACGAATTGAGTAGTAAATTAAATCTGAAAGAAATTATTCGCAATTTTACAGAAATGAAACTTCGAAAAAAATGGTTTTAATTTGGGTTTAGACTTTGTATATTATTGTACTGGTTTTGTTCATTGTTTTAAAAGTATATTTAAATTATTTCTGAAAATAGTAGGTACTAGTTTTAGTTTGTAAGTTCGGTGTCGTTAGCTCGTTAAAAATGTAAACTTTGTTTTTCAATAAAACCATTTTTCGTATAAATCTGTTTTAGTATTATTGTCTTAATTCAATTATATGTCATTTTTCTGGTTAATATAATTTTCTTTAAGTTTGGGTGCGGCGGCATTTTTTGAGTTTGCCTATGGCGGCAAAAAAGCTAAGGCCGGCCCTGTCAACGTACGGAACATTAATTGCGCAAGTCTGAGATGCACTTGGCCATTTTTTTTTTTACTTAGATTAGGCACCCAATATGTTTATTAGATGAAATCATTACGTTTTTAGGTCGGTACCTATGACAGTATAAAAATTAAATTTTTACAAAATATCTAGCAATGAGACAACCAGTTCGTTTTTAGCCGTAAGTAAAAAAGTTAGACAATTTATATTTTAACAGGGTTTCTCTAATGACCGTTGTGTGAACTAAAACATGCTGCAATTTAAGTGTCTTTCTCATCATCATACATTACTAACACCTGGTTGTTACAGCATTACAACCCCTCGAAAATTAAAATAAAAATTAATTAGCTATGGACCACCCTTAATAAATTAGTTTTCGGAGATGTTAAACCTGAATAAAAAATAACATTAATTTCCTCTATTCAACTGAGTTTTCACTCGCTCGCATAGATCGGAAATAAAATAAAAACTTACGAAAAGCTGATAATCCTGCAGCGGCGGCAGCTAATTGTGATTCAGGGGGAAGTAAAAATGGCAATGGAGTTGCCAAAATTGGCACAGGAACTACCAACTCGTCTAAATTTCTTTTGGTATCTGTTAATTCGTCTCTCGTACTAAATTTCAGTTCGGTAGGAGTTTTTTCGAATGGTAAGTTTCTCGTATTTCTGTCGATATTGTTATAAACTATTGTTCCAGTGTTGTTCAATGGAGTAGCTAAGGGTATTTTTTCTGTAAGAAAAAATTTGAAAAATTTAAGTAAGTCTTGAAATAAAGAAGGAATTATTATTTACGATCTGAGATGAAAAAAATAAAAAACTATATATTATTTTACAATTTTTGCTTTCTTATAAAGTTCTGGTTTTTTCTTTTAAACTCGCACTACCTTTAATATTATTTTCTATCTCTTTCTCGAGACTATGTAGTAGAGAATACTGTCACACTTTAAAGTTATTTGGTAAAACATTAGAGTGACGACTTCTCGACAAACCTCGAGATTTTGCCCAATAAATTGTGTTTCAAATAATGGTGGCGGTAATGTTACATTTTTCTAACGCTTTTGATCTTGTGTGGTATGAGGAACTGGTACTTCAACTCACTTGCACAAGGTCCAACCAAGTCGCTACCAACCTGGTATTGTATGCCGACAACACTGCGCATAAATTACAGGCACCCATAGACAAGTTATCGGAGTGGTTTGATCACTGCAGAGTGAACGTAAAGTTGGCAAAGAGTCAAGTGATTCTTTTGAAGATAACAGGCTTGCACGATAAAATAGCGTCAAATATCTTGGCTCACGTTATGTCAAAATGTTGGTATAGGCAGATCAGGCTGCAGCTGCAACAAATAAAGCCAGAGTATCATGTTATCGAGGCTGTATCCACTCCTGAACTGTTTTAGTAAGCTTTCGTTTCGGAACAAACTGACAATATTTAAGATGATTGTAAGATGTGGATTCAAAGAGAAATGCCGTACATAAAATACGGAATAAAGCTCTGATTGCGCCAACGCTTCCGAGTTTATTAGAAATGATCAACTATATCGGGATCCGGTTATCCAAACCAGTAGCAGGTTACAACACCAGTTCTTGCAGTAGGCAATGTATTATATCAATCCACGAGTCCGAGAGGTTCCTAGGCTGGATACAATCGCGAAGGGCCAGCCCCAGCTACCTAATGACGCAGCCTGCAACCTCCACTGTTGGGCATAGGCCTCCTTCCTTCTAATCTAGTTGTTTCGGTCTTGAGCTGCTTGAATCCTGTTTCCGACCGCCTGTTCCAGATGATCAGACCATCTTGTAGGGGTTCTCCCTTTGCTTCTATAGGCTTTCTGTCGGGGTGTCCACTCCATCTGTTTTCGTTCATCTATTGTCGCGAGTCCTCGCTACATGACCTGGCCAGTTTCACTTTAGTTCGACTCCTTATAACAGCATTGGGAATTTTATACCTGAGTGATATATTCCATAGGTCCTTGTGCTACTCTTCTTAGATTTATCGATTTTTTTAGTTAGTGTTAATATCTAGGCTCTATATGTATATGCACACTGATCAAAGGTTTTTCTTTTAAGACACACGCCTGAATGTCTGATTTGAATATGTGGCGTAACTTTTCAATGCTGCCCATGAGCTTGATTGTCTCTAACTATCTTGATTTCATGCCCGAAATTATTATAAGCAGTGACTTGTTTGAGTGCTTTATCGTCGACTGCAATAGGAAGACAGTACTAAATTTGTCACGAACTGGATCTTTTCAAAGTTTATGTTCAATCCTACATGTTGCGAGGCATGGTCTACACGATCTATT